>CBMN010035455.1:0-10665 GCA_000582825.1 Hordeum pubiflorum | reverse complement strand
TATATACATCCGTATGTAGTCTATAGTGAAATCTCGAAAAGGTCTTATATTTTGAAACGAAGGGAGTACAAGCGTAGATAGCAGCGAGAGTCAGGGTTGTAGCCCGAGAACGGTCGCGCGAGCAGTATGGCTTCAATTTGGCATCTGAAGTGACGTAGCTCTCTCTCTCTCTCTCTCTATTCGCCTAACAAGTCACGCCGTCAATTAGTTTACGGGCCCATTTTTTCTTTTCTTATTTAAATACATGATGTGCATTATTATTAAATACATGTTTTGAACACTTTTTTGAATACATGGTCAACATTTTTTCAAATTCGTGGTGAAATTTTCTTAATGACACTAAACATTTTTTCATCACAATGTACATTTTTTGTACTCGTCATGAATAATTTTAACTACGTGTTTAACATTTTCAAATACAGAAAAAATAGTTTTAAAAAATGTATGTTTTTTATCTAATTTTATTTAATATACGTTGTAGATTTTTGTATATAGCAGGACCAAATGTTTTACAAGTTTATCATTTTTAAAGTACATGATTAACAATTTTTAAATGTGTGTTTTGAGGTCTACGTTTTTTCATGTATACTGTACATTTTGTACAGTAGGAACCAGGCACCCGGACCATCCAGAGGGCCAACACCCCACGTGTAGTGCATCCGAGTCCTTGACCTCCATGTTCCCGGGCCTCCATGATTATTACTGACTGCCAGACCTTTTTGGTTCGGGTGCCCGGGGTTGCTGGCGGGGCCATGGCTACCTTAGCCTTGGGGCGAGGGGGAAGGGGGGAGGACCAAAAGCTCGTAGCTCGCAAGCATAATGAGCGGCCGATAGCTCGGCTCATTAAGCTCGTAGCTCGCTTCTTAATGAACAAAGCCAACCACTAATTCAGCTTGTTAAAATTGACAAGCTTAATGAACCAGCTAACGAGTTTCGCGAGCAGCTCGGTAGTACACCACAACACATGTTTTTATCGTACATGACAATATTTTTGTGGTACCTCAACACATCTTGTCAATCTAATCGACCTATTCCAACCAATAGGAGGCGACCAACTAACACTGCCTTCCATAGTCACCACGTTCCTTCGTAAAAATTACACCCATACACTCATTTTGGAGGTTGTAACCCATCGTAGTCTGTTAACGAGCACTCACGAGCTTAACAAGCTTTAAAGGAATAGAGTCGAGTAGGTTCTTTTCTTGTTAAGTTTAACAAGCTTAACAAGCATGAGCATAACAAGCTGAGCAACTCATTAAGCAACGTCTTGGTGGGGGAGTATGAATACCCCCTCGTCCTCCACCTTGATCCCCAATCTTGTGCAAGCTTTCTTTTCCCATTTAAAAACCCTAAAAGCTTGAGATCTCTGTCCCAATCCACCCTCAAAACACTTCCATTTTGTGAGGATTGGAGGTGATTTACCTGATCTACATTCCTAACAAACTGATATGTGTCTCCCTAACTCCTTCATCTTCACCAACTTGTTATTCTTGAAGCTTGGGCTCCTAAGTGGTTACAGCTTCCCCCGGAAACTTCCTTTCTTGCTGACGTATGTAAAGGTGTGATGGTCGCCTTTAACACAAACCCCGAGTGATTGGAAGCTCATCCGTTGGTGGTGACTCGAAGAAAATACGGTGGGCCTTGTGTGGCACTTTGGAAGTTTTGGTTCTAGCACCGCTGTAACGGATATTAACACTTCCCCAAGGAACTGCGAACTTCATGATAAAACTCCTGCCATCGACACACTTGTGGTTAATCGTTTCCCACACTTTACTCTGTGTTTGTATGCTTGTTGGCTTGCTAACTAGATTGTTGCCTATCATACCTCGCCTTAAGCTTGATTTTCATACAAAACCTACTTTACCACATATCCTTAAAAATGGTAGGTAAGCTTAAATTGTGTAGTCTCCTATTTCACCCCACTCTATTTCACCGTATCTATCATTTGGCATTTTTTAAATAGACGATTAACATTTTTCGGATATATGCTTCGATGTCTACATTTTTTTTACATTTTTTGTGTACATAAGATTTTTTTTGTTATACTTATACACGTTTAACATTTTTCAAGTACATGATTGACATTTTTTTCAAACATATGTTTTGATGTTATCTTTTTTCCATTCATATTGTAATTATTTCCTGTACATCAGGAACACTATTTTATACACATTCAACATTTTTCAAATGCATGATTATCATTTTTCCTTTGAATCGCCATGACATTGTTACTCATCTGCTCTCCTGCGTTCTGCTCCGTTTGAACCAAACAGCTTCGGTGAGTACTCATTAGATTACTATGGCCGCCACTGGGCGTCCATAGCCGATACCGGCCATCCATGACGCGCCTACACACTACACATAGATCTACCGTACTTCATTGGATTACTATGATCATCAGCCCCGTCGTGATTATTCAGTACTATAATAGATAATAGATGTGAATACTACTACAAGAGAAGTTCTGCAGGCCAGCAAACACCATCAAAGAAAAACCAAACCAATGTAACTGTGCGTGCCCATCTTAGAAAAATGTAGTGTAGTAGAAAGAAAGAAGAAAACAGTGTTATAAATACAGTCTTAGAGAAATTTCGTCTTGCTCTGCAACCGCGACTTCTTCGTTGCTGGGCAGTCCCAATCGCAACTCCAAGCATACATCAGCTGCCGCTGCTGCGTCCACATCCCTCGTCACCTCCTCCTCTACAGCATCCGCGCTGTCTGTCAGCACTGAATTCTCCATTGCATCTGTCAATACTGCCCCCGCCTCCTTCGGCTCCTCTACAACATCCGCGTTGTCTGTCACCACTGAATTCTCCACTACATCCGTCAATACTACCTCCTCCCTTACAACATCCGCACTGTCTGTCACCACTGAATTCTCCACTGCATCCGTCAATACTACCTCCTCCTCTACAACATCCGCATTCCCTGACACCACTGAATTCTCCATTGCATCCGTCGATGCTGCCACTGTCTCCTCCTCCTCCTCCTCCTCCTCTATAACTTTGCTTGACACCACTGAATTCTCCATTGAATCCGTCTCCTCCTCCTCTATAAAATTGCTTGACACCTCTGAATTCTCCATTGAATCCGTCTCCTCCTCCTCCGCCTCCTCTTCCTCCTTGTCCACGCCTTCCGACCAGTCCTTCATGTCACCCTCCATATCGCTCTCGTCCTTGCTGCCTGGCCTGCTAGTACCATGTTCTCTGCAGAATAAACAATGCACACACACCTTGGTTAGCTACAGTTAAAGTTCAGATTAGTAATGTGCCCTCTATTCCTGTAAAGGAATTCTGCACAATCACACAAAAGATAAAAGGAATGTTTGACATAGGACTGGAACAGTTAGGAACAGGAACGACTGAAAGAAGTGAAGCATAAGAGTAATATGGTGCATACTCATAGTTTGGTCGGATGTGAGCCATTATTTTCTTGTTTTCCTCCCTTTCACACCAGCTCTTCAATTTTGGACAATCCAAAATATGCAGATCCTTCATGTTGGTGAGTTTATTTATGCTGCCTGGCAAAGATTCAATGGCAGGGCATCTGTGGATGGCAAGCTTTTCAAGATTGGTGAAATCTCCTAACCATTCCGGAAGTGATGTGATACTGCTGCAGTCACTAAGATGCATTGACCCAAGGGAGGTGAGTCTTTGCAAACTCCGCGTGCACCCATCGAACCCTTTGCAGGACACAATCTTCAGTTCCCGGAGGGAGGTGAGGTCACCCAAGAGTTGTTTTAGTGGATACATGTCGCAATTAGACAAGCATAGTGATTGGAGGGAGGATAGAGCATCAATAGTATCAGGTAAAATAGTCAGATCGCCGCAATCTTTGACAGTTAAACTATGGAGGCCAGGGAGGTTGTGAAGCAAATTCCAGTTATATAGAGCTACCTTGCAGTTTTTTACCACTAGTTCATTTATTGAAACAGGGATACAAGGGCTCTCCACACTGTGCCCTCCTCTGGAATAGACCATTAGTTTGCTGCAGTCTGAGATCACCAACCTCCGAGCTCTAGGCATGAAAGGTCCGAAGCACAACCTGGGGCATTTCATAATCACCAGTTCACCAATGGCCGGGAGCATAGACTCCTTACCATTTCTGCTGTATGTGGTCTTGAGCTCTTTCAGGTTTTCCATATCGTCCAACTCTAGGGTGAACTTGGGGAGTCGATGGAGTGCTTTTCGGTTTCCATCAGTTAGGTCATTGACATCGAATCTTGTGATGCTAGCCATCCTTCTAAAAACTGCTCGTCGCAGGTTGGGTAACAAACACAGTGGTGGTGGGTGGCTGCACCTTGGCATGTCCTCAATGGTAACCTCTACAAGGGTAGGGACACGAGTTGATTTCCACCAGGCTGAAAATCGGGTCTCACCACTATAACCATGTAGCTCAAGGCACTGAAGATGTTGTGGCAGTAATTTTCTTAACAGAGCATTGACCTCCATGGATCCTTGGGAGTCTGTAGTCCAACAAAGTTTCCACTTCTGAGCCTTTCCTATCAGTACCGTTCTTATTTGCTTTGCATCTTTAGTAGACTTCACATTTTCAAGGCAGCTTATCTCAACCTCTTCCAAGTTTGCGTTCTCGAGCTCAACAATGTTTGCGTTCCTATATGCTTCTCCGTTATCAGCTTTGACCACAAGCTGACAACTTTTCAAACTGCGGCAGTTTGTCACATTTATCGACTGGAGAGACCTGATTTCACCTATCCTTTTGGCTATGCTCTTCAGTCTAATGCAGCCTGAGAGGTCCAGTGTTTGCAGATTGTTGAGTTCACCTAAACTTTCAGGTAGATCACGGAGAAATCTGTTATGGGACAAATCCAAATGCTCCAGACTGGAAAAGCCACTAATAAATTCAAAAAATTCATGAGTTCGCTCTACTGACAGTGAGTAAAAGATAGGATTCAGGAACATGGATAGGTTTAAATACTCTAATCTGGTGAGCTGGCCCAGACCATCTTTTAGCCCTTGGAGATGGGACTGCTGTTGAGCAAGATAACAGCAAGGGTGTGACAAGTTCAAGTGCTGGAGATTGGTAAGGCCAACAAGAGCTTTCTCGACCCCTTCAAAACAAGACCAGAATGACAAGTCTAGGTGTGCCAAATTCTTTAGCTTCGCGAATGATTCCGGCAGTTTACCTAGTCCATGGCAACATGATAAATCAATGTGCAGCGTATTTATTAGATTCCCAAATGACTCAGGCAGATTTAATAGCCCACAGCAGCCTGACAAGTTGATATGCACCAAATTTATGAGATTCCCAAATGATTCTGGTAAGTTTACCAATGCAGAGCACCCTGATAGGTTGACGTGCAACAAATATATTAGCTTCCCAAACGAAGGAGGCAGACTAACTATTTCAGAGCACTGTGATAAGTTGATGTGCACCAAATTTATTAGCTTCCCCAATGAATGTGGCAGTTTTTCTAGTCCCGAGCAGCCTGATAAATTGACATGCTTCAAACTAATCAGCTTCCCAAACGAATCTGGCAAATTTACAAGTCCAGAGCACCTTGACAAGTCAATATGCAACAAATTTGTCAGCTTCCCAAATGATTCCGGTAGGTTTACTATTCGAGAGCAACCTGATAAGTCAATATGCGCCAAATTTATTAGCTTCCCAAATGATTCAGGTAGATTTCTTAGTTCGGAGCAGCCTGATAGATCAATATACAACAAACTTAATAGATCTCCAAGTGACTCCGGTAGAATAACTAGTCCAGAGCAGCCTGATAAATTAAGATATCCTAAGTGCCTCAACTGACAGACAGAATTTGGCAAGTTCAGCATTGAGCTGTCATTTAAATCCAATACACACAGGCACCTGGACAATGAAAACGAATCATCGCTGAGCTCCATTTTGCCAGGGCCCACACAACTTAGCGCCCTTATGTGGGGAGGCAATTTACTGGACAACTTCAAATCAGTAAGCAGTACATAGCGGCAGTCTTTATCAAAGCATAATTCCTGCTCATAACATGTCTCTCTATCATATATGTGAAGCATAACTTGTTTTGCAAAGTCATGCATCATACGGTCCATAGTAAACCAGGTTGTAAACTTATCACTAGTCTGCAACAAAAGCATAAAGTGTGTTAGAGAATTTATGTTCTAATCAGTTGCCCTGCCAAATTCAGAGGTGTTGTCAAAATTTCGGAAAAAACAAAATAAAATAGTGATGTGTTGGCATCCAATAAGATGTAACCAGCAATTCTGCCAAGCCAAAATATGGGCATGCTAAATTTTTAGGTGAGTAAGACAATTGAGCATTCAATTTGTTTTGGCTTGTCCGTATTTTGGCAGAGCAAATATTGGAAGCAAACCAATTAAGCCGAAAGTCTTTTTAAATAGTGTGGAGTGACTCACCGAAACCGGCATTGTTGTTTGAAGAAATGACATGCCCAGAAGCATCGTAATATACTGCCCACCAAGTTGTATCGCAGAGAATCTGTCGGATTGCTCAATAAGACCGAGAGAAGTCCATTGATAAATCAGATCATTTTTAGCTATAATGTGACCATGTTGGAACATCGCAAAGTAAGTAAAGCATAGCCGTAAGCTCGGTGGCATACTAGTGTATGCTAACATGAGTAATGCCTGTAATGGCATTTTGTTGCTGCCATATGCCCATATATCACTGTTCAATACTTCTGCCCATCCTGTAGCATCTTTGTAGAGAAGCACGCCACCAAGCATTTCAGCTAGGAACTGTGAACCATAAAACATCTCTGCAATATCTATTTTTTCTGCAATATCTACACCAATCTCCTCCAACTCCTGCTTCTCAAACAATCTACCTTCAAAGTGACTTCGTTGTTTGATTATTGTCCAGCACATGTCAATATATTCGTCGTAACTCCATTCACTGGATCCCGGAATATACATTCCTCCCTTGTCCGTTGCTATCAAGATTACCTCACCACGATTGTCCCCTTCCCTTAACATACCCTGCAACTCTTTGCAATCATGCCATGATAGCCATATGGCATCTAAAACAACAAGTACCTTAATACCATTGTCAAGTAACTGGTGAAGGCGCTTGCTCACATACTCCATGTTGTCATCGGAACCACTGTTGATCTCTTCCCCTGATACCTGAGAAATTATGGACTTCCCTATTTGATGCAAGTGAAAATTCCCAGAGCATTCGATCCATACCCGAGAGTATTCTTTGAATCGGGTATGGTTGAAAACCATTCTTGCTAATGTTGTCTTGCCGCTGCCATCCTGGGGTCCACCAATTTGGACCATGATGTGGCGCCTTTTTTTTGCTGATATACTTTCCATTATGCTCTGTATTTGTTTATCCCTTCCTACAATCGTTGGTTCTTCAATCTCTGTTACATCAGTAAATGGTGGCTCGATGCTTGCATCAGAATCAGATGACATAAGATTGAATTCGTCCATGTCGACCCGTAGCTTGCAAACTTCTTCTTTTATCTTCTCCATCTTACCAGCCATGAGATTCTTCTTCTCAGGGGCATTCGCACGCGGTATCATCTTCGTGAACTGCAAGGAATCAGTTCATAATCATTTAGCAGACTACAACATACACCTTGAGGTATGCAAGGAGCCAGGGGTACCCGGACGGTCGACGAAAAATGAATAGACTCGTGTACATACCTTGCGCGCGGGTGCAGCTGGTATCATGGTGTCTTGCAACACGTCCAAGATGTCGTAGGCGGCCTTGACGACCCGCCTCAGCCAGTCCTGCACCTTCTTCCGCTGCAGGTCAAGTTCGCGTATTTTAGTGACCTATATGGATCTCGTGGCATATTACAGGATTTGAGTTTTCCTGTCAAAATGTTTGAGCATGGGGAAGTAACATACCTCCATTTGCTGGGGGGTACCCTCCAGCAGCGGCTGTATGGCTTCCGACGTATCCATTTCCTCCGATTTCTCTTTGGGGACATCACGCTTAAAACGAAGACACCGCATCTCGGCGTCCTCCAGCAGCGGATGTATGACCTCCAGCGTCTCCATTATTTCCTGCAAATCGCCGGTGGCCTTGTCTCCGACGGCGATGGCGGATCTGAGCTTCCTGCATAAGCTTTGGACAATGGCTTGGGCCATGGCTGCTCCTTGCTCTTCCACCCAGATGCAAGAGCTTTGATTGGAATCAACGATGGAATGGGGATGATGCAGCGCAGGGCAGAGGATCCTTTTTTCACCTCCCGGGCCGCGGAGCAAAACGAGTAGACTCCGTACTTAATTACTCTTCTGACATCAAGTAAAAGTTAATTGCACTTCTAGTCTTTG
Source organism: Hordeum pubiflorum (assembly GCA_000582825.1). Lineage (NCBI taxonomy): Eukaryota > Viridiplantae > Streptophyta > Magnoliopsida > Poales > Poaceae > Hordeum > Hordeum pubiflorum. The sequence continues at coordinate 2,398 of CBMN010035455.1, read as the reverse complement.
GTATACGCGCTACTTGTCCCCCGGAAAAAATAATTCGTGAGACAGACTGGCGACCTCGTTACAAGAGCAGATGCACATCAGTTTCTTTGCTCGGTTGGAAGAGAGAAGATGAAAGAGAACTACTATGTACTACAGGCACAACTATTCCTTGTCCGATTTTCATACGAACGATGCAACATCCAGCAGCCGCTGCAGTTTTGCAACATCCAGCAGCCCCTACAATTTGAATCCAACTTTTTTCTTGAATACGCAAGCTACGTATCTTTTTTTCGAAATGACAGTTATCCTGCATTTATTAAAAGAAAAATTGCTGGGTTAATTGAGGAAAACCAAGCCGGGACACAAGCCAGGCTGTGGGTGAGCTTGTGTCGCGCGCGCCGCTCCGCGGTCCAGCAGCGGTCTTGCGCAGCAAGCCAGACGAAGAACTTGTAGCAAAGAGGGGCCCACGTCTTCCATGTCAGCTTAGCATGCGGCGAGGAGAGGGAGCCTTGGAATAGGGCATCATAACATGAGCTAGCGGAGTACTGCCCGGAGGATGTCCAGCGCCAACGTATGACGTCCTCCGCATCAGAAAGGATAGTGTGACGGACCCTTCGCTAGAGGTCGATGTATCGGATAGTCGCAAGCGGCCCGAGGGCCCCTTGGATGTCTTGCGTCCGTGCCCGGTGTAGGAGGTCGTCTGCCACGGAGCGCTCCTTGCGACGCCGCTTGGGAACCAGGGCAAGCACGACCTGCGCGAACTCTGCGATACACTAACCTTGGATCCAATGATCTGTCCAAAAACGACATGTGCGGCCATCATCAAGGTCCCAGCAGGTGGAGGCGCGGAAGATCGCCCGAACGTCAGGATCATGCTACACTTGAAGGTGCCCCCAAGGTCGAGCCCGGTCCGTGGTCTGAAGCCATAACCAACGGACACGCAAGGCGATACCGGCGCGGTACAGGTCCCGCACCCCGAGGCCGCCTAGGTGGAGCAGCGTACACACCTTGCGCCAGTTCACGGGGCAGCAACCGGCAGCCGCATCCTTCCGCCCATGCCAGAAGAAGTCGCGGATCACCCGTTTGGCTCTCTTGAGGATGGTGGCGTTCAGAGCGATAGCCGATAGGATGTACATCGTCATGGCTGAGAGGACATGATGCACCAATTTGAATCCAACTCACTTATTGGATCTGCTCTGTCGGACAAAATTCATATGTGAAATAACGTATGTATAGCAGGGTTTGTAGATTGGAAATGATAAATCCTAGGGACATTAGAATGGCAAATTTAGTCGCTTGACAACTAAATTTGTCATCCTCGTGTCACTAAAATTTGTTATAAAAACATTCGATTTTCCATGATCAAATCTGGTATGTTTAGGCCTTATGGAGGTCCTTGTAGATTAAGACCTAGCTGTAACATGATCTTCAAGAAACATTGTGAGAGTGTGAGGTGGACAATTACTCCTACTCCCTCTATACCGAAATAGTTGTCGCTGAAGAAAACAGTACAAGTTCTATCATGTTACGATTTTTCTGTAATTTCCGTTTTTACCCTCGTGTTGCCCACACCGCTCACTCGCCTCTCTTCGCCACTCACTCGTCGCTCTCTCTTCTCCTTGTCGCCTCTCTTCTGCCACCTCGCCCACCTCGTCGGCCATCACCTCACTGGCCAGGCGGCCACCATCTCTCCCCATCGCTCTTTCTCCCGCCTCCACTCACATCCATCGCCCACTCGCACCCCGCTCCTCTCACACCCTGCATCCGAGGTCAAAGCTTTGATTTTTGCTCCCGTGGCGAGCTTGTCGAGCCCCTGGGACCCGGGGTACCCAGGCTCGTCTGCCTGAGGCTCGAGACACGACGCGCGGCCTAGGCCTAGTACGGCCCACCGCTAGGCTTCGCGAAAGAGGCCTTCATGAGGGCCCCCGCCTTCGCGAGGCATTTGGCCAGAGGCGTCTCTGCAAGCCTCATGGGGACGCCTTCGCGAGGTCGCCTCCCGGCACTAGTGCAGAAATGGCTAGCCACAACTCTTGTTCATGGCGCGTCATTTCTCACCGACGCTAACACTAATATTTTCAAATAGTGTTGGCGTTGGCTAAATTGAAACGCCATAGCTATTCGATTAGTGTTGGCGTTGCACATTAGCCCCGGCGTTGGATATTAGGCCCATTAGGCCCACGCCAGCACTAATCTGTCTAATCCCCGCCCCGCGCCCTACTGCCCACTCTCTCGAGCCCCAACTCCCTCGTCCTCCTCTCGATCCCCGCTGTCGCCTCGTCCGATGCCGCCCGTCGCCGCCCCGCTAGACGCCGCGCGTCGCCTCCCCGCCCGCCGCCCCGCACGACCCCGCACCCGACGCAGCCCGTCGCCGCCTTGCACGACCCCGCACCCGACGTAGCCCGTCGCCGCCCCGCCCGAC
>CBMN010035453.1:0-17168 GCA_000582825.1 Hordeum pubiflorum | reverse complement strand
GCCGGCTGGTGGATCTGCTTGGCGTGGAACTGGCAAGCTTCGCAGGACCGGACCAGCTCGGCGGCGTCGCGGAGCGCAGTAGGCCAATAGAAACCGCTGCAGGAAACCGTCGCGAAGGGGGGCTCCATGAGGCCCTTGATGACGAATGCTGTCTCCTGCCTCGCGAGGCAGGGGTCCTCGCGAGGGCCTCACCCGTGAGGTCCGACGGTGGGCCGCATTAACCAACGGCACGCGCCGTGCCTTGGGCCGCAGGCAGATGGGCCTAGGTACCCCCAGTCCCACGGGCCCGACACGAAGTGGGGTTGTACCCGAAGAAAGGCTTCGCGGAGAGTGATGAAAGAGGAGATATGCATAAAAGAATTCGAAGGAAGATCATGAAAATCCGGCCCATAGTAGAACATGAGACCCCTCACAAAGGGGTGGAGGGGGAAGCCTAAACCCCGAAGAAAGTGAAGAATAAAAACTACCCTCTCGCCTTCTCTAGGCGTGGGTATGGCCTGGTTCTTCTCCGGGGCTCGATGGGCGACGTTTGCCGACAAGTACCTGGCAAGCTTCAGTTTCGCAATGTCCTTCTCGGTCACCTGGGAGACCTCCCACTTGCCCTTGGAGCCCGCTCTGACCATGATCGTGTTGGGGAAGGGTCTGGGAGATTTGGGAGGAATGGGGCTTGGAAGCACTGAGCTCGGGAGGAAGATGGCAATGGGGGATCTGGAAGCGCGTACTAAGGGTCTTTGCAGACGTTTCCTTTTATGGGCCGCTGAAATACCAAGAGTCCCCAAGATGCGCCGCGTGCGTCGCCACTTCCCGATACACCGTGTAGTTATGCGCTCATGGGATAACCCAAAACATAAACCATATCCCCGGAAAGGCGGGACATGATCTCCATATTAATGAGACGTGTCGATTAAAAACGAAAACTGCCTCGAACCGCATTCGAGCCTTTTTGGGGACTGGTCAACGGTAACGTCCAAGCTGTGACCTTTCGGCACAAAGTTGTCAGCAAAAAGCACTGATCTTGCTTGGACGGTTGGCCTTCGAGGCTAAGTTATATATTCGAAAATCAGGAAGTATTCGGTGGCCGAACTGTCATCGGTAGAATCTGGATTCAAGGCGGAACAAAGCCGAAGACCGGGGGAATAGGAAGCTATTAGGCGTCAAGACTGCGGTATTGGAGGTCAGTTCGGGGGCTACTGAGGGAGTCCAAGATTAAGGGGTCCTCGGGCTGCCGTCCTATCTCTATGGGCCGGTCAGTGGGCCGCCCTGTGATTGTCAATGAACGACCGGACACCATAACCATGACAGGATCTTTCAGGTCGTGACATGCACTCCAAGTACAATACGATGGGTTCGACATATTCCTTTCCTGATGTAACCGACATTNTGTAACCCTAGATACCCCTGGTGACTATATAAACCAGAGGGTTTTAGTCCGTAGGACAGGGTTAAGTTCATTACTCTTAGGGTTTGGACCACGTCATACGATCTCGAGGTACATCAGCTTTGTACTTGATACTCCATACTCAATACAATCAAAGCAGGACGTAGGTTTTACCTCCATTAAGAGGGTCCAAACCTGGGTAAAAATTGTCTCCCTAGTCTCCTGTAACCCATCAATCCAAGATCCACAGTTCGGGACCCCCTACCCGAGATCTGCCGATTTTGACACCGACAGATTCTTTGGGGCATTCCGTGATGGTGCCGTGTTCACCCTGGAGCAGTAGCGTCATTAGTACTTGACAAAAAGGAATCTACACTTGCTTTTAAATTCTGCTAATCATCTACTACTAATTGTGTCAAACTAGTAGTAGTACATTTTAAAATTAGAGCTTTCATTTTTTCTGTTCTGATAAGTTTGTTGTATCAGATACCGTATGGTCATCTGTTGTTGAACTCATAACTTTCATGCCCCAAATTTTCGATGATATTAGCAATGCATGGCATTTGTGTCAATCAATTATTTCAGAGGAATAATTTCTATGAAGTTCTTTCCTTTTGCATTAATTTTGTATGCGGTGATTTTTGCATTGTTGTGGACTTAAGATGATGTTTATAGTAAGCAATGCACTTATTGTGTGCCAATGTTTGGATCATGGAACTACACAAGGTCTTGCTAACTGTATGTACATTTTTTAAAAAAAATAAAAAATCAATTCAACTGCAAAATGGATTTTTTGAACCTAAACTAGTTTCTCTTCTGGATAACGTCTGATAGTTGTTGTTCCCCCATGTGTTATTGTTTTCATGTATGATGTTCAAGCTAAGGATGCAGCTGTTGCGGGTGCTCGTGCTCGTCCTCCCCCTTCCCCCTCCTGAACATGAGGTAGCCCCTTGTCTCTCACCTGCTCGATATGTGACTTGTTTGTGTGAGCGAAGAACATTGTGGATTTACACCAGTGTCAAGAGATAAATATTCATTGTGATTTGTGAAAAAATGTATTATGTGAATTTATCTGCGATGTAAATCGATAATTTCTTTTGATTTTCGGATGTGGATATACCTTGATTCAAAAGGGTTTAATTTTTTGTGCAAGTCTGAGCATTTCTTAACATGCTGATTTTGTGTGTGGAAATACTCGTTGTGCTATCCTTGATTTGTGTTGATTCAGAAATTAAAAATAATTTGCATGCTTGAACTTGAATATGCATGTGTTGTTCGGACCCGCAAGCTTTGAATGCCTTGTTGAAAACACGTGTCGGGATTAAGATAGACTTGTGTGATGTTCCACTATTGTCAATTATTGTTCATGGATCATTTGAGTCCTTGGATCGGATCAAGTTGCAAAAGAGTGTCCAATTACTTTGCACACTCACAACAAAGTCTGGGTTGATAAAGTTTGAAGGAAAAAGGGTAATCGATTGCAAAATTGGCAGTATGGTCCAAGTAAACCTGGGCATACCCCGGGCCGGGCCGGGCTTTAGAAAGCCCGAAGTGGAAATCCCAAGCCCGAGTCTGGTCCGGCCCGGTCAAAAAAAACAATATCCAGGCCCAAGCCGGCCCGAATAGACCAAAAAGATGAATTTCGGGCCGGGCCTCTGTGTAAAATACCGATTTTCCTAAGCCCGGCCCGAACTGTTGCTCGGGCCTAGTTTCCAAGCCCGAACCCGGCCCAAACATAAAGCCCAGCCCCGGTTTTACGGGTCGGGCTCGGGCCGGGCTGCCCGTGCCCAGGTTTAGGTCCAAGTAGTAGATGTGCTATTGAGGAAGAACCTTAGGAATGTCTGAGCGATGATGATGGGGAATGCTAATGTTCTTGTTGCAATTTTTGTTACCAAAATTTTGTGGAGGTTCCTCGTTAAAACTAACGATTATTTGATAACATTTCTTCACTTGACCGTGCAAGAAATTGGGGTACTGTATTGTGCCAACACTGTTGTGTCGGTTACTATCTTCTGCTAATAATCTATCTGGCCAAAACTACTAAGGGATTTAGTCCGGGAAACTGTTGCTAATGATTTTTGGCCACGCCAACTTAGTTTTCATTTTTCTAATTGTCATGAAATGACTAGCAGAAGCATTTGAATGCTAAGGCACCATCAGATGGGTCGCCACACGCTGCGTTGTGAATGAATTGGGGCTCAACAAATTATACAATAAACAGGTTCCGAAATTTTGGTGCTGTACGTGCAGCATGTCCGGTAGGCCCCGTTGATTTATATAAATCTTAATCTAGAGTGAGGCGAGTAGGTTGAACCCAGGGACCAGTACCAACCTTGGTACAAGAAGCAACAAGCTAGAACAAATATACATAGAGGATGTTGTGCCAGTACATCAAGAGAATGGCTGGAATACCAAGTGTTAAAATATAATCCTTGCGGTTATAGGGGATAATCCCTGCTCCTTAACCGTCACATGCGATTCCAGGACTGTAGGAACAGTCACGACGGTTCCGTGAAACGACGCCTCTACAAACCATCGCGTCCCTGTGAGGCGTCCGTTCCCATTGTATAAATAGCATGTCAATCATCAATAAAGGACACTGTTTTGATTACCCTCGATTGTCTTTCTCGTTTTACTCTCGATTGTATCTCTCATTTAAAAAGGTTCTTACAATCTAGTTGAAAAATGTATGTCGACAATTGTAGATTTCCGGTTATATGTTTTTCTATATCAATATAGAGTTGATGGAAATATCTTTACCCATGATAACTGCTCGTAATTTCCCAATGCGATTGAGTCGGGTATTCCGATGTTTCAGTCATTGTGTGCACTATGACCTGGGTTGGTGGAGGTTTCTCATCCACTAGGTTTGAAGAAGTTTTGACAACATATCAAACACTATACTCTTCACATTTTTTCCGCATGATTTTTGAAGGAGACTTTATCAGATAATGAACTATAATTCAATCAAACGGTGATTAGGGAAAGTGTTAAGATATAACCCTTGCGGTTATAGGGGATAACCCCCCGCTCCTTAACCATCACGTGCGAATCCAGGACTGTAGGAACAGTCACAACGGTTCCCTGAAACGATGCCTCTACAAACCATCGCGTCCCTGTGAGGCGACTGTTCCCATTGTATAAATAGCATGTCAATCATCAATAAAGGACACAGTTTTGATTACTCTCGATTGTCTCTCTCGTTTTACATTTCAATACCAACTTCTGTACATAAACGACTATTTAGCTATACTGCAAGCAATGAATGCATATCGCTGATCCAAAGGCACTAGCACGGTCCAGATAAAGAGGTCAGTGGACGCCGTGGTTTGAAACAAGTTTTCGCTCTGTGTGGTCGTATATAGACACAGGAAAAATTCTGGACCATGGCACATGATTGTTGCAAGGTCTTGTACCAGCGGTCCATCCATCAACTTGCCGGCCGGATCTCCAAGTACATACGGCCTACCATCGTCCAAAGACACGACGCACAGTCATCTCAGTATACTAGAATATCTGCCGCTCGCACAAGCTATATTTAATGCCCTGGATACATATAATGGGACTATATGCAATATAATGGGACTATATGCAGGTATGACCCATATCGCTGCTTTCATATTGTTGTCTTTTGCATACGGGATTTGAAATCAGCAAACTCAAACTTGTTGTATATTACTATCTTGTTTCCGGTTTATAAGGCTTGCATGTATATTTAAGTTGACAAATAGACCAACATAATGAAAGCTATATATCACAAAAAAAATATCATTAAAAACTTTAAATTGTCTACATTCTAATGATATAATTTTTAGACTATACAACTCATTTTGTATTGATTAAATTATAAACCTAGGAATACGCGTAAGCATTATAAACCGGAAAGGAGGTAGTAAGAACTAGCAATGGAGAATAAAAGTCAATAGGATAAGGGAGAGTACCGTCCCAAAATAACAACCGGTAAAAATTTCATCATCAAAAACACAATAGAAGATGCATACGAAAACCGTTTTCGATGAACTTGACCTTATGGTCAAGAAGATGACCATAAGCTCCAAAACTCTCACACAGAAAAGCCAAACAAGAACCAGATCATGATTAAAAAGTATGAGTGTTTCAACTTTTGATTCATATTCTTGCAAATCCTTCACACGGTCAAAGTTTTTCTAAAAGCGTATACAAAAAGTTGTAACTAAAGAAAGAAAACTTGTAATTGAAGTTTAAATTTTTAGTTGCCTCCCACTTGCATTCCCTTGAAATTTGTATTCCCTACACTCGTTTTGAACTCCCCCACTCGATTAACCCCAAGTCCCCTACCCTCTTAAATACTATCTCTCATTTCAACAACCACATCCTATTGAAGAAAGGGGTCATTCCCTCCTCTCTACACAGATCCACCCCCTCCCCGTTGGTGGGTTTCACTTGCCATCGGGTACAGCAATAGATATTTCAGATTGATTCAACGTCGAGCACCTGCACGAAGAGGTCAGGCCAGCTCCGGTATAGAAGCGACGGCAACGGCGCGTCAACAGCTCATTCTAGTTGTTGGAAGGAAAAGAGGGATTTGGTGGAATCGTTGTTTATTGCTTGAGCCTCGTGGGCATATATATAGGAGTACATGATCATTTTGGAGTACAAGACAAGGCAGGACAAATCCTAATCTATCTCATATTTTCTAATAAATCAATATACTCAACATCACCCGCAGTCACAACGGTAGCGACGCAAACGGTGAGATTGAAGAAGAATCTGAAGGTAAGCCGACGGTCATCCCCCCACAATCGTAACGATCGATGCATCGCGGAAGTCGTGGCTGGAGTAGAAACCGACGAGGTTGCTCAAGCAAAGCGGTAGCCCTTTGTGCCAATGTCAAGGTAGCCGAGAGCGTAGGGTGGTATAGCCATGGTCGAGGTAGCCGTGCGAAGAACGCTGTGATCAATGTAGAGTCGGGGTAGCCGGTGTCGAGGAAGTCGCCATGGAGCCGCGGGCGCAAGGAGGCGCCGAGTTAGTCATGGGCGCAGTGATGTTGAAGTAGTGGTGCGCCGAAAAGAAGACGAAGTTGAGACGCGTCGCGCCGGGATTGCCAAGTCCGGGGACACATCGTGGACGAAAGCATGCGTCGGTGTTCCCAACATCGGGCATGCGTAGACGGACGAAGTCGATGTTGACGATGCGTCGCGCCAGACTTGCCAGGCATGGGAACACACCGGGGACGAAGGCACGCGACGGTGTTGCCAGCACCGGGCATGCATAGACAGGGACCTGCACACAACTGGTACGCCACGTCGAGGGGGCTAGCAGAGAAGGACTCGACGACAGTTGCGGTGCAAATCAGCGGGGGGCCCGCGGTGGTCGGAATAGATGAAGTGGTCGGGGTAGACGACGGCGACGCTGGCGATGAGTAGGTGCTGGACGAAGAAGAAGGGGGTGGACTAGCGGCGCGGCTCGAGTGAGCAAGCTGCAGCGGCGCCAAAGAAGAGCGACGGCCGCGGCCTGACGGCGGCAACTGGTTAGGAGCGCGATGGCGAGGCTCGAAGTAGGCGAGGAATAACCCGACAGCGTGACGAAGACCAGCGCGGACGGTGGCGTTCCCGCGCCAAGGGAGACGACGTGGCACATGCCACGTAGAGTCGACACGCGGAGACGGCGGAGTGAACCGTGGGCCGTGGCGCTACGGCCCGAAGGGGCGATGTAGCGGCAGTGAGCAGTCGGGGCGACAGCGGGAAGACCTCGGGGCGGGTGCGTGGACCGCGTGCCGCGACGCTACAGCCCAAAGGGGCGGTGCACGGGACGATGCAGGCACGGGGACGGTCTTGGGCGGCGGCGAGGACCGCGTGCCGCTGCACTAAAGCCCGAAGGGGCGGTGTAGCAGCGGGTCGTGTGGACCGCGTGTTGCGGCACTACGGCCCGAAGGGGTGACGTAGCGGCAACGGGCGAGTCGGTGCAGCCGCGAGGAGAACCACGGGGCGACGGCACTGCGGCCTGACGAGACGACGCAGCAGCAGCCCGATGCTCGATCGGTGGAGGGGTGTGCTTTACTCGGGACAGTCTTCACGGGACCTGCGAAGGCACGCGCAACCGACGGGCCAGATCGGTCGCACGGCTTAGATGAGGTGGATCGCGGACGGGTGGGTGATCAATTCGATCACACGAGGTCGGGGACGTTGCTCGGTGGAGACAGGGTGGCGACATCCGAGATGAAGCCGACGATGACGGCCGCGGGCGGAGCCGACAACCGGCCCGCCGCGGAATACGAGGCAGCCGGCCCGACGCGGGAGGCGACCGAAGCCGACGACCGGTACCCGATGAGCCTGATGCGACCGAAGCCAGCGTGCCCGACAGCCAACGATGGGGCCGGCGAGGAGATGGTTGGGCGACCGTACACGCACGGCGAAGGCAGGTGGTGATGGAGCAATCCCGGTCGAAGAAGGGCGGTGACGACCGACGTAGTGCGACGGGCAAACAGACACGCGGTCGACTGTCGTGAGGGCCGCCGCGTCGCACAAGACCGCCAGGTCGGTGTAGAGGCCGAGTCGCACGGATGTCGAAGTAAAGGCGCGGTGGTCGACGGCGACGGCAGGCGACGCAAACCGATCTTAGATCGGAAAACCAAAAAGAAAACGTCGCTCAAAGCGACCTACGAAAAAGAGAAAAATCCGGATCAAGAGATCAGGAAAAATACTCTCGGGCAGCCGGTCAACCGGCCAGTCAACCGGCAGACGAACCCTAGGTACGGACGACACAGCTCCCGGCGTCGGTCATGGAGACCAACCGCCCCGAGGGCGGCGCGCAGGGCGGCGGCTAGGGTTTGGACCGATTAGGCTAATACCATGTTGGAAGGAAGAGAGGAATTTGGTGGAATCGTTGTTTATTGCTTGAGCCTCATCAAGACAAAGCCTAATCTATCTCATGTTTCCTAACTAATCAATATACTCAACACTAGCAGTAGCAAGTGCTTGAGATGATTTATACCTCCGTGAATCTTTATGATGTATTAGATCCTTTTCGCCAAAAAAATACTCACAATCTGTCTTACATGGCGAACTGAAATAATCACAATTTGCAGCATGTTTGGTTTCAAGTACCAGAGAAGCACTCCAGCTTGGACGTAAGATCTTCCTGGGGGCATACATGCATCACACCAAGCTGGCAAGTACTCTTTTCATGTTGTGCAACAGCACCAAAACCAACAGAACAGGAAACACCCTGAATGAAAAGAGGAATTAAATGGAGAACCAGCAAATCTGGTAACCCAAGAAACAGAACATTTTGGGCATACCTGAGATCTTCAATGACCACCACCGTCCAGCACCATCCAGCCAGGATCGAAGGCATAGCCCTCGGCATTCTGAAATTCTGCAGGACAGATTGTGATACATCATAAGGTGCACCCTGCACAGAACAAGACCAAGATCAGTACAGTACAACACGGGCCTGTGAAATTCAGAACAAGCAAATCTGATCTGATTCAGACAAAAAAGAAAAGGGCCTTCTTATGCTAACCTGACATCTCAGAGGACCACCACCGAACCAGCCGCATTCCACGCTAAGATGTGTCCTCGGTCTTTTGAACATCCTCAGGACAGATTGTGAAACACCATCAGGTATACCCTGCATAAAGAACATGAACAAGATCAGTACATGCCTGTAAAATCAACAACCAGCAGATCTGATTCAAAAAAAAAAAGGGCTGGCTTATGCTAACATGGGATCTAAGATATCAGTCAAAAAACCAGAAGGATCCAAACAGAACTTCCACAAACTCCAAACATGTACATCGTCACCCCGGTTGGAATTTTACATCAATGATTCCAACCAAACACCATGCAGAAAGTCTACACAAACAAAAAGCAGCACAACTGACACCACATCATTTCAAAGAGCACAAGCTATACCACAGATCAACATAGAAGTACAACAACCAACAAGATACAAAAACAGGTACGAACATTAACTGAAAACATGGTACCATCTTCCAACAACATAAAACATCATTCAACAATCTCGAAATAACAGGTGACAGATAACAAGGCAACTGAATAAAAAAATGATTTTTTTTTCTAGATGTGGACTTTGTACACAGAGGGAGCTTATGTCATATGTTACAGAAGCCCTGCCTATGTTAGCAATACTGATCCTACAGGGGCATATCAAGCAACGCATGTTTGCAGCTAGCAGCAATCTTGCGGCAAAGCTTGAAACCTAACCTGCTCTAGGGCCAGTGAGATTTATCTCTCCTGGCATGTCTCAAAATGGAAATGCCCATGCACATGTGTTTATATCTATGAGAAAGATGGTATCCTGTTAAGCACACTAAAGCAAGTATTGCAATCCCAGAAAGAAACCATCCAGCTGCATCCTTGTGGAAGTCTGGTTATATAAACAGACCGAATGTGTCCTGCACAATTGCAGAACACTGAGGACCTGAGGCAGTCTTTCTTTGTTCCATAATCTGAACCACCCAACAGAGCGCCATCTGATGATCTGATTGGCCTGCCGTCAATGGCTATTGTTGCAACATGCCATCCAGAGGCCTACCCATTTCACAAGGAATCCTCATTATGTCAATAGCAATGCCTTCTCCTTAACACAACCCACCCAGGGTGTACATCTTCCAAAAGGTGACGCACACGCAAAGATGAAGATAGCAATGCAATGTCTTCAGACTTCTCTCCTAGAACCATTAGATGAGTTCGGCCTCCTGGCCACTCCAAACTGCAAACTTTCTCTAGATCTATCACCAGAGCGTCCCAGGTCATCCAAATTTCGGTAACTAGCATTTCTTGGAACAGAGTTAGGACGCTCTTCCTCATCAGCCCTCATGCCAACCCTGGGGTCCGGAAGCATGTCCAGATGCCTAGGTCTTGGTCCACCTGTCCTCAAGTTCCTAATGTTGTTTGAAGAATTCCTTCCTGGAGTGTTGGAAGAGATCTTCATGGCCAGAAAGTCCTTGGGGATGCTATCCAAGTCCATGAAACATTTCCTCGCCTTTGCATCTGCTACCAGCGCTGCCCAGTCCTCTGACTGCATGAGCGCACTGGCATTACCAACAACCTAGAAAACAACGAATAACTATTAGTACTATAGCATTTGTTCAGAGCATGTTTGAAGTAGCAGTACAGTGGTCTTGATGCATTTTTTGAAAGAGGACAGAGACGTACCCATAGAGCTCTCCTAGCTCGAGTAAGAGCAACATTCATGCGACGTATATCTGCAACAAAACCAACGCCATGATTTGAAGCACGGACGCATGACATGATAATCACATCACGCTCCTGGCCTTGAAAAGCATCTACTGTGTTTATGTAGATATCTTTCCCTTCCTCAGTATTCATGACCTCCTCAAATTCCCGCTGAAGACACTTCAACTGCAACTTATATGGAGTGATTATACCAACAGATGCCTTCTTACCACCATTAACTTTCACGAGTTTCTGAAGATGCTCATATAAACGCAATGCAAACTGAGCTTCATGAACATTCTGGTACGAAGATGATCCACCTCTATGAGACTCACGGCCATGTGAGATGTCATAAAAAATGTAAGGTGCCATTAATGCATCTTTGTAATACACCTCATCAGGCAGTTTGACAACACTTTCACTGTCTGTAAGGCGGCCTTGATAGAAGTATCGTGATGGAAACTCTCGGATCTGGGGATGCATCCGATATTGCACTGACAACAAAATGGTAGGGCAACCAGCCTGCTGAAACCTCTCAAAAAGGCTCCTGCTATAAAGTAAAGTTCCAGCCGCTTTACTAATAACAGTGGCAGGGAGCTGCTGTGGATCACCTACCAAGACACATCTAGCGGCACCAAGTGCAAGTGGAGGGAGGACTCCTACTTCACTGGCCTGAGCAGCCTCATCAATAACAACCATATCAAAACCATGACTAAGGCGAGAAAATAACTTGCGCCCACTGCTTGACACTGTTGTAAAAACAATTTCTGCTTCGTTGGCAAAACTGGCTTCCAGACTAGACCTAGCATCTTCCAGATTGAAGCTACTGCCAACGCGGAACCTGCTTTCTAATATCAGGAGCCTTGACATCTCGACAAGTACTTTATCCCTGCTTTCTACAGAGGCAGCAAGTTTTTGAAGCAGAATGTCACGGTTACGATCCCTGTGAGCAAGCATATCAGGATCTACCCCAACTGAACCATGGGATCTTCCAGCTGCTGCAACGATATTAAGTTCCCTCTGTAGAAGCCCTATCTCCTGTGATAACTGCTGCTCGCGGCCTTTTAGCTGCTGCAACCACCCTATTACTTCATCGCGGCCCTTCATTAAAAGCTGTTCTGTTCGCCGCTCAACTGATACAGCTTGGGCAGCACGAGACTGTGTGTCAACTCCAACACGAGCAACATCAGGGCGGTAAACCTTCATCTCACCATCTATGAAACCTCGGTCAAGAACGCGAGAAAGCAGCTCATCTGTTGCAGCGTTTGACGGGGCACACACAAGCATCCGTGGTTTGGGGCAAAGCTTGGGAAGAGTACGGAACAGGTTCTGATCCATGCTCTGCAGAACTTCATCAATAGACCCCGCGGCAAAAGCCTCTGAGCTGCTGTTAGTGGTACTGCCAACTTGCTTGTAACTTTCAGGAGCAAGTTTCTTTAGCAGAGCAGCATAGTAATGTTGATACTGAACAAGATGAATAACATTTAACATTCCCCACACAGTATGGGTTTTCCCTGTCCCCGGAGGACCTTGTACCAATGTGAAAGGCCATGGTTCTTGTTTCTTAACCACTCCATTGCTTGTGCCAGCAGCTGTGTGCATTGCAGCCCAATGAATCGCTGATAGTTGAGGCCCATTGAAAGTACGATTGAGATGATCAGAAAAACTTGGAGTGAAACAGTCAGGCATAGCAGGCGGCTGCTCTTGATATTTTGGGAAGTGCTCTGGACTTGGTTGAAGAATTGCGTTTTGCATCTGATGGGAAGTCTTTTATCAGCATCAAGCAAAAATGTTAACCAAGAAGGACAGATAACAACAGGTGTAATATGTATTACCTGCACATTAAGGCGGCGGAATGCATGCAATGCTACATATTCCCTTTGTGTTGTTGCAAGAGAACCAAGACCCGTCAGATACCATGTGCTTCGAGGTTGCAGTTTCCTCAGAACATTAGTCTCGCTGGTGCATCACAAAAAAGACAACCAAAAGGATTTAGTATACATTTAACAAATGTATAAACAATAAAAAAAGGTCAATCATAGTGTTTATGAATCGAGCCAACTTAACAAACTAAACTAAACCTAACAGTCTAGTGGGTAATATTCTCAGAAAATTGTGCCTATGAACCTCATAGCAGGTCCTGTTAGGATGAGGGGATTTTCACTTTTTGAGTATAGCTTAAATTCATAACAAGATGCTGATATTCTCAGCACTAGACAAACCAGAACTAGGAGAAAAATGCAGAGCAGATGGTTCTGTGTGCATGTGTAATGTTAAATGTAGCTGTGCGTGTGAAAAATCCAACTTAAAAGCCAAAGGCAAACTGACAAGTTAGACAAGCTGTTGTATCAGTGAGTACTGCTCATTCAACCTTATCATGCAGTGCAAAATTCATCGTCCCAAGCACAATACATTCCAAAGTACAGTTGACTTAAATATCATCCCAAGCACAATGCATTCCAAAGTACAGTTGACTTAAATAAATTTGGCATGCAAGTATGCAACTTCTATCATATGTGTGTGAACTGTGAAGCAAACAATCATATGCCAGTCATAAAAAGAACTAAGAGAAATTCCAATAACTGTTGATATAGTATGAAGGGAACAGGGTGGACAAAGTCATACTGCACTCAGCACAAAAATGTGGTCTTATCAAAACATAGTGTGGGACAGCTAAAAAACAATGATATCACTAACACTGGATTACCTGCTACAATCAAATGAATCCCCAGCATAAAAATGGATAATTGCTCCAATGGGATCACGCGTATCAATAGGCATATGGCGTCTGACTGTACCTACAAGCCGTCCACAGTCAGCCTCAGCATCTTCATTTGGAGCAGTGGCCTTCCTATTAGATCTGCTTGATTGGGCAGCTAATAGTTAAACAAAACAAAGGTAAGTGAACACAGCCGTCAAAACATAATTGTGAAAGCAAAAGAAAATCTTGATAAAAAAAAGGGCTTCAGTATGGCTACCTGAACCAGGCCGGGGGGACGACAAAATTGCAACTTCACCTTCTTTGAAAGTCCATTTATATTCATTTATTGGCAAAACAATAACATCGTACCATCCTGAATGCAAAAAGCATATTTATGTTAGGTGATTACAATGGGTAACATCATTTGTTATGATTGTTCTACAAAAAAGGGGGCAATAAAAATGCGGAAAATGTACCTCTTTCACGCCTATCCACACTTTTCAAGCGCACCATTACATGTGCGTCCCTTGATACAGCCTCAAGACTCTCCTCATAGGAACTATATAGCTGAGCTCTGCATTCCTCAAAAAGCAAAGGCTCAAAAACTCTAATGTACTCCTCGGCAGAATCAAAGCTTCCAGGAACGCACTGAAGTTCTTCCTCCTCTGTTCAGATAACAAATATAAAACTTGCCTTGTCAAACTAAGAGTGGTCATGCACACACACTGGTTTTACAATAGAACGAAACCAAGTAAACACTGACGATGCAATCATTACACACTAGGCATGCATTCACCCAGAAAAATCAGTGCAACTGTACCAACCATGAGAGAAAAACATAAAGAGCAAACTAGAACAGTCCTAACAAGTACAGAACACGGGCAGATATAAATAATACTCCCTCCATTCCTAAATATAAGTCTTTTAGAGATTCCAATATGGACTACATACGGATGTATACTTTTATTTAGGAAAGGAGGGAGTAGTACACAGTTTATTATTTTTGTAAAATAAACCATATATGTCTAGAGGACTGCAATCTTATAAAGCATGTAAGTGACCCCTTATGTTCTGCAAGTCACTAAAACAGAATAGCATTTATAAGGAAGTAACAGCAGGCAAATTCATAATCGCATAAACAAAATGTGTTGCCTCACAGCACAGTACAGAATTTTCCAGATTAAACAATGGTGTCAGTTAACCAAAGATCTCCAAAAGAAACAGGGACAATGCTGAAGAACTAACCCGGATTGTGCCAGAACTTGCCATTTGTCACTTCCCGTATAAGTCGCTCAACAGATGTGTCATTATACTGTGTGTTATTAACTGAAGCTTGCTTTTTTGGAATAAGAGACCTTTTGCTGGCTGGCTTCTGATCTGCAGTATGTTGTCCTGTTAGAAATGCTCTCTGAGAAGAGACTGGTCTGCCCTTGAACTGCTTGGAATCCGTTGGGTGCTTTGGAAAAGGCTGCCTTGGGACAGATTGTTGATTACAATCTGAGGGCGGGTCTTCGGCATTCATTTTCTTTGTCCTGCCGTGAGATCCCAACTCAAAATCACCATTAGATTCTCCATTTTGATCACAAAGATCTGCAGAATTACTTCTTTCTGAACCAATCATCTCAGATTGTCTCTGATCCCTGATGACTTGCTGGCTCTGTTTGTCTGCAGATCTTTCACCGACAGCACGAGTAGCTTCCTTCACGGTACGTGTAACAATTGGTGCTGGGAAAGATGACTGTCTCCTTGGTGTAATTGTCTTCATTGTGCCAGCTTGTTTTGCATCCTCAACATTGATGAACACAGTCTGTCTGGCTCGCTTTTTACCAAGCATTGCAACTTTGTGTTCATCTAACTTTGGTCTCTTTGCAGGGTTGTTCGTGCACTTCAATGCATAACTGGCTTCTACTCCTCGGATATCCTTTGACTTATTGCACTGGTCCAAATCATCCCCAGGTTGATTTCCTTTAGATTCAAGAATTTTGATGCTCTCTAGTCCTGTCGGAACATGAAGCGCTGGACCTTTAGACACATCAGCCATTTCAGTGTCACTAGGTTCAGCAGCAATGTCATCTTTAACCACATCATTAGATTTAACAATAGCAGGTCCACTCTCTTGGGATTCTCTTTTCACTTGAGTACTTGCAGTACCAGCAGATTCTTCTCTGTTGCTGACACTACTTCCTGCAGTGTCAGAAGCACCATCTGCATCAGACCACTCTCCCTCTTCTCTTTCAACTGATTGTGGACCCTGGTTGGAGGGCCCAGTACAGTGTGCAATACTATCAGATAAATGATTAGTTACCACAGATGTAGAAGCGGGAGTAGCATCCAAATTCTCTTCCGTATTCATTGAATTCTTTACATTTTGTGAATCTGTACTTCTCACAAAAGGTTGAAAACCTGAACCAGAAGATGCATGATTAAAGGCATGGTTGTTCGATATCCCTTGCGACCAAGGCACTTCTTGTGGTGGAAACAAATTAGAGGGATACATATTGGGAACAGGAAGTTGTGGTTGGGACACAACAACAGCAGCTTCTTCTTCGTCAGCTTCTGTTGGGAGCTCATTGAGGTCAAATAACATCCTTCCACGAGACCCCATGTCATGTGTATATGCATATAACTTGAATGTTTAACTGGTGGATGCGGTGACAATTTTCTAGGGCAATAGCACCTACTGGAAGAGAACTATTATTGACCTTCTGTATAACAAGAAATCTGCAACAACCAGCATAATATGTTAGTAATATACAATAATAAACAGGGTGTTCAAGGGGTGCCTGGATGCTTCGTTCCATTAGTGAGATAGCCCATCAATAAGAGGCGGAAGAGAGCTGAACAATGAAGTGAACAGTTACAGCAGAACCCTCAATTGTCCAGTACTACAGGAAAGACAAATCTTGATCAGGTTATGCGACCTGAATACGATTCTTCACTGAGTTCCTTTCATGTTCAGACCCAGCCCACTTCGTCCTCTTGTGGCCCACCTCATATCCATCTCAAGGAATTGGATTCTAGGAATTCAGGATCTCAGCATCCAGGCAGACCCTTTACAGACAACATAATAAGTATGTGGAACATATCAAGCAGAAAAAGAGTGTGCTGCAAGGTTGAAAAGATTAACATAACTACCTAAAGGTCAAAATTGTCATACACACCATTCTGCTTCAAGGGACAGAACATCTACTATCAAAACAAAAGCAAACGGGTTGAATTTCAACATGACATACAGCAATATTTGACAAATTGCTACAGACAAAAAAAGCCAAGACTAGTATCAGTTTCTTCCAAACTAAAAAGGGGTTCCCTATCAAACAGAGGATACATTAATGGCTGGGGAAGGAGAGTATAGCTCAATAAATGAGCCTAAAAACTTCGAGGCCCTTCCTAGTGCTAAGGCTGCCCAAGTACGCAAAAAATCTGATGTGGCAAGATAATTAAGAGGAGAGAGGAGTTTGACAACCTCACGAAGAAACGATGCTAGGTGCCGCGTACCTAGACAAAAACATTTACTGTCTACAACCCATTAAATGAAGAAAGCTTAGCAACAAGCAGCTAAGCACCTATGCATTGGAGAGTTTAGTTGCTAAGCCGATCATGCACTTAGCACCTCATCTGAGCCACGTAGCCGGAGGGTCTAATCCAGTAATAATCTCCACCCTAATCCCAAATTTTCAGTGTAAACACATTACAATTGAATTGTAAGTAGTTACCAAAGCTATACTGAGCAGCATCATTGCCTAGACACCCAGTCACTGTGAGGAAGACACCAAGGTGTGACACACAGGATTTTCAAGTTAGGTGGGCACCAGAAATTTCATGGCAAAACTAGATTGCCTTAGGCGTCGCCATGGCACTCGCCTAGGGGGAAAGAGCACAAATTAAGGCATGGCTTTGATTGGGG
>CBMN010035450.1:0-11574 GCA_000582825.1 Hordeum pubiflorum | reverse complement strand
GGGGGGGTATTTTGGCTTGTGCACAATCCCCATACGCCTTATTCACGTAGGCGGCTTATCTGGTTTGGGATTCAATTGAAGCACATTGTAAAGAAAGAAAGAGAAATAGGGCTGTAGTTCAGTAGTTGTGTAAGTAATGGAGGTTCCAGTAAGTTCTTCAACATCAAACTATGGACATGCCATGGGTGTTGGCTTTGCTGACTGCTACCATGTCTATTGGTCACGTCGATGGACGAAGCCATGTTCCTAATGATAACATTATCTATCAAAGTGGGATTCTATTGGTATTTCCTCCATTCTTTTTGCTCTCTTCTTCCCATGATGTAAAAAAATCGTGTGCATACCCCATCTGCAGGAGCCGGGATGATCATCGGGGCAGAGATTCTAGAAGGCGAAGTCGGAGTCGGAGTGGAGATAGATATGGACGTGACAGGTACAGAGAGAGGGATCATCATCGTCGTAGCAGGAGTCGTAGCACTAGTGCTGATGATTACAAGAGGCGTGGCAGAGACAGGTATACACAACCTGATATTCATTGTTGTTTTATGCTGGGTTATACCATACATCCATTTTTATTTATATGTTTCTTGGCTGCACATAGGAGTCCTAGTCGTAGCAGGAGCCGCAGCTACAGTCCTGATGATGACAGGAAGGGTGGCAGAGACAGGTATGCACATCTGGGAATCATCTCTTTTGTTCCGTCTTACTGAATTGAACTGATGCCCTTTATTGTTGCTTGCAGTTTGTCGCCCGCACGCAGAAGCACTAGTCGCTCCCCTCGCAAGACACCACCTCCTCGCAAGACACCACCTCCTCGTGAGGGGTCTCCGGCTAGGCGCAATGATGACCGTTCTCCTGTTAGGCGCAGTGATGACCGGTCTCCTGTTAGGCGCAGTGATGACAGGTCTCCTGTTAGGCGCAGTGATGACAGGTCTCCTGTTAGGCGCAATGATGACCGGTCTCCAGGCTCTCGTAGCCCTTCAACATGAGCTGAATGTCAAACAACTGAGGTCTCTAAACTGTTCAAATTATATATGTCATCACAGTTGATACCCTAGCACGCGATAACATGACTTGTGCTTCTGTCTACAGGATCAATGGAACAGAGCTGCTCATATTGGAGGCTGTTCAGTTGCTTTATCATGAACAATCTGCAGTTACAAATTAAAAATGTTGTGGTGCTTGATATCAGTGACTACTTCAAGCTACAGATGCTGCTTTGCGGATGTCTGGATACTTGTTAGAACTATATGTACTACTTCACCTTCTTCCCATTCAATCTTGTCTATTAGCACTAAGTATTACTATTTCCTTTCCAGTGTTGGGCACTTACTATAAATGGTAATTTGCACCTTTCTAGTTACATGATGTGGTGAAGAGGTGCTGGTTGATAGAGGGTGAACACACAAGTTGCTTGCTGTTGCGGTTGATATTGTTTGTGCTGTATCCCTTAATGATGATGATGCTGGTGATGGAGATGATGATGGTGATGATGGTGGGTGTTGATGACGCTGATGATCATTTTGCTGCACGCACACTTGTTATGCTGACAAGTAAGGTTCAAATGATCCAGCTGAGGTTCACTACTTCAGCTGTTCATCAATAATAAAATGTTAAACTACTCTGGTTCATGTTTCTGCATGCTAGGATTTAAAAAAAATGTTTTCTTAGTTGAGACTGCCCAGAATTTATGTTATGCAAACACAACATATCTTTACAAAAGGGTGGTAGCTAGCAAGACATTTGGGTGTTCTTTGTTGCTAGTTCTGGCTTAAATAAAGTCTGGTATGATGATACAGTCCTGAAAGATGAAATGGAACTTAAAAGGTTGGTACAATATCTTTCTATGACATTTAGAAAGCTATGATGTACAGGCTGCTCCCTCCGTTCCTAAATATATGAGTATATGCATACGAACGAACCCAGGTATGTTTAGGAACGGAGGGAGTACATAGCAATGCATATACTCTGAATGTGTTGACCAAGTCAATTTTTAGTACTGTATCTAGGGTTTTGTATAGAGGTCAGCATGTTTGGCAGTTGATGTTCTGAGTTTACAGTCACTGTAATCATGTGGTAGCATCTTAGCTTATAACCAGTTTGTAGGACTTCTTCATGTTTGGACTCTTATACATCTTTTTTTTTAAATTTACAACTCTTAACATGCTTGCGAAATAGAAGGTGTGGTAGGTGTTTTCAATTGCAGACTGAATTATGTCAGCTCCAAGGCCTGCTGCCCTGTAGATGTGATCATGCGAATGCTCGACTTATGATCATGTGGTGATGGCGGCGGCCCTACGAAAAGAACCTACGTTCCATGATTTATGTACTTCATCAGAAGTGTAATGTATGATAACTTTGTAGTAATGCTCATTTCATACACAATTGAAAACTTGGGAAATAACTTGCGTCATCCAATGGGTTATTGCTTGCTCGCTTGTATGCAGGACCTGTGTGTAATTGAATTATTTACGTGGCATATTTCGGATTTGCACGTTCATTCACGTTGAACAACAGGCATAGATGACTGCACACACAGGTCACAGAATTCTAGAACTGAGGCATGTGGACATGTTCAAGTGTATTCATGAACATTTTTCATTTGATGCCTAGCGGTTCGGGGTGCCAGTTCAGGAGAGCAAAAGCTCCCATAATCCAGAAAAATATGCATAATGTAGCATTAGGGCTTCTTCAGCGTGGTTTACCAAATGGACATTTCCAAATGTCCGTGGATAGCTGGCCGTATGGAGGCCATCCAACATGCTCCCAAAAACTGCGGACGCAGATTTTCATTGAATTTTGGATTACTTTTTAAACAGCAGAAGTCCCTAAAAAGGCTAAAAATAATACTAATAATCTATTCTTTGTCGGAGGAGAGGTGAACGACCATCGCGCCAGACGGTCCAGCCTCGTCGTCGTTTGGGGCCAGTGCGAACGAGTCGGAGCTGCCGACGTGTGCGTGGTTTGCATCGTCGTCGTGCTCCAATGCCTCTGTCGTCCTCAGCCTTCATCTTCATGAAGAGCGACGCAATCCGCATTTCGCTGACGCGGAGCTGCCAGCAATCATGACGGACCATGTGTGCGTTATGTATGGAGGCGAGAAACGAAGGGCCTTTTGGCTCCCGGAGCATTTGTTCCTGGATGAACAGTACCGTAAAAAATGTCATAAAATGTTTTTGAAAAATTCTGATTTTTTATGTGGATGTTCGTGTCAGTGTAGCAAACATGCTTGACAAATTTCATACGAAACCGAGTAGTTGTATTTCGTCGGTGAAAAAAACAAATTTGGGTGACATTTTGGGATAACATTTGGTGTTCAAATTTGTTATTTTTGCATAGGCCACAATGTTTAACATTTTTACCTAAAACTTTACAGGTGACATTTGAATGTGACTACAAATACACAAAATTTTAGTTGAGATTTTTTTGACATTTGAAAAAATATTTTTCGCGTGCAGGAGACGAATTGGATTTCCTGGCGAGAAACGCCCAATCAATTCACGTTGATGATGCCCGAACCGCCTCAACCATGGTCGCTACGGCAACGCCAGCCGAACGTCCGCCAACCGATGCTCCTCCTGGAGCGGCAAT
This sequence comes from Hordeum pubiflorum, assembly GCA_000582825.1. Classification (NCBI taxonomy): domain Eukaryota; kingdom Viridiplantae; phylum Streptophyta; class Magnoliopsida; order Poales; family Poaceae; genus Hordeum; species Hordeum pubiflorum. Next base: position 7,983 of record CBMN010035450.1, on the reverse strand, counting down.
ACAACAGTCTGAACCCGGACACCAGCGCCACATCAACGACCATCAACCCCTCCTTCGCTGGGGCCTGATGCAAACTAGAATGTCCCTTCAAACGACGGCAGAAGGGACTTGAAGCTAGGGTTTGGAGGTGTGGCCAACCGACTTCAAATAACATGGGCAAGCCACAAGGGGCCAAAGGCATGAGTGCAAGAAGCCAGAGTAGGCTTCTCAAAGGATGAATGCAGGTATGAGGCGGTCACTGCCCGAGCGACGACAGTTCATACTATGTTTAGAATAACAATAATTTTAGGAGCTTTTGGCATAGGCTTCGGTGCATAATAACAGCAACCTAGGTATGTGACGTACATAAAACTAAGGACCCCGATAAATCCCGAATGTTCGGATTTTAAGCATGTCATTCCTAATGTTTTTATGGCAACTTGCGAGGTGACAACTTTAATTGTTAAAACATGGCAACTTTGTCCTAGTTCGCTTTTTTGTCAGAAAATTGCCATGTTTGTCAACCTCGTGTGAACTAAAATTGTCATGCTTAAAACCCGAACGTTCAGGATTTATCATTTCAGAAAACTAAACTAGCGCAGCTTGCAAAGTCTCCTACAAGTAGAAATGTGCGATGAACTAGTTCAGCTTAAAATGTCTCCAGGTTGTACAGAAGCGTTCGACAAATCGCTGAGGATGCATAACACTGGCGGCAGTTTAATCAGCAGACATTACAGGTGCAATTATATGTAAAAGTACGGCTCCAGGATCGCGACTGCATCAACTTCAAGCCAGCTCAGGGGCGCTTAGGAGGGAAATACTGCACGTTGTTGTCTTGGCACATCCCCTGGAACGACCAGAAAGAAAAAATATTAGGTCAAGACATCATAGAGTTGCGTTGGAATTCTTGCGAGAACGAAGGCATGCAGTCTTTACTTGATACTCCTCTGGAAGTTCCTCTGAGACAGCCAGAGTATAGCACCCTGGAATGAACCTCCCTGCAGATTGAGAAACAAACATAAGCAGATTGTTTCAGTTACTGTTACAATGCGACACTTTACTTAGTCTTGTGGTTATAACACAAAAACAGGCATGGTCCTCCGGGAAAGTGCATTCCAAAGGACTGCCAGAGTAATACATAGCACCACCATAAACCATTGGTGTTAATTTCTCTGTTCTGCTTGGCTAAAAGCTTTCACATGATTCAGAAGGTCATAATACTGGAGCGGTGGAGCTCTACAATTGAAGCAAAGGTAATAACTGGTTGATGTTCTTAGTATGGGACTTATTTTAACAAGGAAACCACCTAGATTCTTGATAGTAACATAATACATGTACTCGACAAAAAAGAAATATCCTCCTTGGTATTGTTCCACGACGCAGAATTCAGATTATGGCCATCCCACCTGATGAAGTATTAGGATTTTTGTCAATAAAACCTACGGACTACGGAGTCATGGGTTCTATCGTTCCCACTACTTCTCATTGAATGGTTCGGTCTTAGTCCTGTACTGGAGCTTTCCAAAAATATATTTCCGAACAAATTTACAATTTTATTAACTCAAGCATCTCTTAACTATTTTTCACTTTTGTTTCAAGTTTGAGATTTCTAATTCTTTACTAGCTAATAGTTACCCCTGCGTTGCAACAGGGGCATACACATTGTAATGGTTCAACATCAATCATGTCTAACATATACCTTTAGAATACTCATGTACATTAGGCGGTATTGTTAATTCAATTTATCGTTAACAAATTACTCCTCCACCAACCCCTCTTTCTTTCTCTAAAAAACAAAGACTTGATTAACCTTGAAGAAATCAACCCAGTGTATGGAGGGAATAGAGGGGAGGACGGACGTGCGTGTGTGGGTTGTAGCGGGCCAGTTTTCCCCTGGCTTTCTTGGCATGCTAAGCATGAGACGGAGGCGGACGAAGATTGAGCAAAATGGGAACGTTATTCTTTTTTAGGTAGTGTAGATAGATAGATTATTTTTATTATAGTGATGGTTTATCACATTACCTTCTATGATGCAATTCATAGACCATACATATTGGAACCCTACATCTCATTCCTCTTCTTTTTATCACCCCTTCCTTTGTCCACATCCCTTTAGTTTCTTCACAGCCTAGAATCTTATTTATTTTCTAGAGAATCCTAACGGATTTTGTCTAAAAAAATCAAGACCATAATCTGATTCAAGTTTGCAATGATGCAATCCTCAGTCGGTTCTTTCATTTACATTTTGTTGGCATGATTTCCACATCGTGAAACAACACCAAGGTAGTAATTTTTGAGAGTTCTATCTTTTACTAGAAACATACAAAAAGATATGGAAGTATTGGATCACAGTATCAAGAAGCATTACTTAAATAAAGAAGACTTTAGAACAGAAACACAGAAGAAAAAGATCTGCACTTGGGTTAACAAGCATGCAATCAGATAGTTTTAAATAAAGATTCCAATGTGAAATCTTGAATGTTAAAAATACAACCTTAACACAACAATTATTGTCGTATGGGATAATCCACTGATAATTTCCTTTGCTATAACAATGACTCAAGAACCCACCCCTGGAATTAAACCAGCTAGGGGTGGATCTTTGCAAATATTTCAGTTCAGTTTTCTGATCCTTCACAAGTGGTAACCACATACAGGTCAACAAGAATTTAACAACTAAATCAAAATATCAGGTACAAAGCCAAATAGATATATTTTATAAGGAAAGAATGCCAACACACTCAGGTGGATGCTTAATAACAAATTTAAGTACCACCAGCAACCATAATAATTATACATAATGGGAGTAAGCAGGCAAGGAACTACATGTGGAGGCAGTACTCATCTAGACACCTCACCAAGTAGTGATTATAGACCTAAACGATAAGTATATGGTAGCAAGGAGAGCTTTCCTGTAAATGGTCTAACCTGTTCATTTTTTACGCTCTAAAAACACACATATCATAACTAGGCTAGGAATGTAAATATGCAATAGCATAAAGTAAACCAAATTGAACAGAGAAAGTAACCAGACAAAAATTAAGTACATGCTGTGTGATAACTATGTAACTACACACTCACCAATTCTCAACCAACGAGCAGCCCAACTCCTATTGGGATCCATCAGCGATATTATTCTGCAAGCCAAATTTGTGCAATAAAATCAGAAAGAGGAAGCACTGGACTGCATAAATAATATATATAAAAGGGCATACGATCTTTCTGCAATTAGCAGCAGCACATTCTTACGAATATATAAATGTCTTCATAAATTATTCACCAAAATCATCCAAAGAATTTAAGTAATCAACACGATGGGTGGAATTTAGAGAAAAATAGCAAGCATTGCATTGATTTCTTCCTCTTATCTGTTTGTCAGTCAATTTGCAGCAGGTAAAAGCACTAGATATATTCTTTATCACAAAAAAATAAATCCAAAAACGTGGAATTAGTTCATCTCCACCAGAGAATTAACCGCTGAGCAACACTAGTCAGAAGAACTACAAGACCGCAGTGCAGAGTAGAGTTACCCAGTGAAGTTGGCGGTGGTGCAGCTGACGACGTTGTCGCGATCTTTGTCCATGTCCAGGAAGGGGCAGTTCTCGCAGCCATTCTCCCTGAACTGCAGCAATCAGACAGAGTAGATGTTAAACATCAGCAAACAACAATAACATTCAGCCACGCTGCTTTTGCCACCAAATCGCACAATATTTCTCACTGCAGGATTTACACGAGACAAAGGCAAGCGATCCAAATCGAGAACATGTGGCTAAACCCTACCATCCGACAGCGTATGCCCCCTAAAGAATAAGGCGCCCTAGTTTGACACGGAGATATGGATTCAATTAACCAACAGGGGGGCTGAAACCCTAGGTCTAGGCGGACGGGTAGCGATGGGGGGAACGCGGCGGCGGCGGCGGGTCGGTACCTGGTCGTAGGTCTTGACGAGGCGGCAGCGGAGGCATGCGCGAAGCTCGTGGCCGAAGCTATTCGGGATCTGCGCATGCCCGACCCGCTCGTCGTCGTCCATCATCCCGCCGCCGCCGCCCCTCATCCTTGCTTCCCCTCGCCTCCTCCCCTCGCCTCGCTTGCTATTCGCTTCTCTCTCTCTCTCTCTCTCCGCGCTCGCTCGTTCCGTCCTAGAGCTCTCTCGTGTCTTCTCCTTTTCTTTTTCCTATTTTTTGGGTATTTTTTTAGAAGCGTTTTTTTTGTGGGTATTTGTGTTTTCTCAGCTTTTCAGTTTGGGCCTTGTTTGTGATATGGTCCAACGGTTGTTGGGTTTCCCGACCTCCCAGAGCCCACTGGACTGGACTAATAGGACAGCAAAGAACTTCTTTGGTTCATAGGATAAGAAATCGTCTTTTAAAATAGTAATGAGATAAGAATAGTAAAATCATAGAAAATGAGATGACATGTATTTTAATTTATGTAAGGATGTCATTTTATGATAGAATAGATTTTTTTTAATTGAGTCTAGACTAAATTTTTTTCCTTTAAAATGTCAAGGATTGATCTCTATCTTACACAAAAATAGGAATCCATTCCTACAACCAAAAACTCCAAAGAAATATTTCCGTTGAAAATCCTACTCCCTCCGTCCTTTAAAGAATGTACTTCTAACTTTATTGAAGGGTCAAACTATCTCAAAATTTAACCGAGTTTGTGCAAAAATATATCATTGTTTGTAAAACCNNNTAGGTATATGATGAAAACATATTTTATCATGAATCTAATGCTACTAATTTGATGGCATAAATGTTGATGTATTATTGTATAAATACGGTCAAACATAAAAACGTTTGACTTTGCAATAACGTTGAAAGTACACTCTTTAAAGGACGAATGGAGTATCCTACAGATTTCCTACAAAATTCCTACAAATCAAAAAAGGCCTAAAGGATTTCATAATACTAGACCGTGCAAGTCCTCTAGAAAGATCCATGCCAGATGCCAGAAGGTAGGGGAGCTCTTGTGGAAAGCAAACTTTTGGCTCTCAGGTGCGCACACACCCTATATGTGCATTTTTTAAATAATTCTAGGAAAAGTAAAAACAACTAAATTCTTTTGGGTAAATATGATCAAGTATTATACTCGTATAAAAAGTTTGAACAAGAAAGGATTCCCGTTGACTTCCGGGCGAAAAGAATAAATTTATGACAATAATATAGCATGAATAGTAGTTGTATATAGCATTTTTTGGTGAATCTTTGACCCAGGATACAATGGAAGTCATTCCTTGGCGAATCTTTGTATACGAGTACAATACTTGATAATGTTTGATTCCACAAACTTTCTGATTTCTTTGATTTTTTTGAATTACTAAATTAGTTTTTAATATAGGGTTGCAATGACCCCCTGAGGGCACAAGTGTATTTCCCAGCTCTTGTGGCCATACAACAAAATCGCTTGGTTTTCAACTAAAATGTTTCAAATGAATCATAACACTCGCAGCATGAAGAGGCACACACATGGGACGTACTAAAACTACGGAGACAACAATGAAGAAACACATTTGTAATAAGTTTTTTTTAGAAAAGGAGGTTAAACCCCCCGGTCTCTACAACAATTGATGCTTTATTAATTATTCAATAAATGTCTGACGAAAACATACATCAAGCCATTTGAAGCCACCGCTTACACCCACAAACTCGATAACGTGGAGTGCTCTCACTCTCCATATCTAAAATCGGTGTCGTCACCGATCCATCCGCATAACATATCGGAACCTACAACCGGTGCAACAAATCTTAAGCATATACCACATGCACATTTTTTAGAAGCCGACATCATCATCGAACCGCTGATCCAGCTTCATGAAAGAGATCCGAGAATCATTACAACATGTCGCTCATGTATATATGCACAAAGATCACACACACTTGTGACATGTTGACACACCTTACACAACATATACAAGTTCTTGGATTTACTAACATTTTACCGTCAACAATGGAGACGCTGGCTTTTATTGGTTCATGCTCGGCCAAGAATTCGGCTTGCTAAAGCCCCACAGCAACCCCGGACCTATTCCATACAACCCGAAACCATTTCAGCGGCGTCAACAAAAAAAGGTGATGAAATTTTCCTGACAAATGTCAATATTGGCAAGATCTAAGCTTGTTATCTACATAGAAAACTGATTACTTATGATTTTCTATCAAGGATATCTACCGGTGTCAAAATTGGTCATTATTATCCTACCTAACTACTACTCCCTCCTTTCCGGTTTATAGGGTTCATCTTAAAAAATTTAGATTTTCATTATATTAGGCTCACTTTGAGTTCTATTGAGTTAAAAAGCTTTGAGTCCCACGCCTCATTTAATGAAAGTGAGAGAATTAGACCTCTTCCAATGCAAAGGTGCTTAGCTGTGGTGCTAAGTGCACTAAATAGCTTAGCAACTCAACTCTCCAATGCATGGGTGCTTAGTTTGTTGTTACTAAGCTCACCTTAGTTAATGATTTAGCACCTAAACTCTTTCATGCATTGGCCAACTTCTCTCATTTAAATGGTTTGCCTAGGTTCACGTGCTTGGCATTGGTTCTTTCTGGGATCATCAAAGTGCTCTCTCTCCTCTTTAATTGTTGTGACATGTCATATTTTTGCTTATGTGGCATGCTTAGCACCTGTCCACGGTGGAGCACTGGGAAGGGCCTAGTGGTCATGCATGCATCTTATTACATACACCATGTTAGTCCAATGAAAAGGAGGGTGCTGCATTTATTGCCTCGAAAGTTGAATAAGCGAGGAATATTTCATTGGGCGGCTTTGTATCCATAAAACTCGTGTCATCCATTCACGGTGTACCTTGGTTGATGAGATAAGATTTCAGATTTAAGCCTTATAAACCGGAAAGGATGGAGTAACTCCTTTTTATCCTTCATATTTTTCATCACGTGTTAAACAGGCGAGTGCCATCCTTTCAACGGACACCAATAGCATTACTGTATCATGCTCACCCACCCACGGAATTGTTTGAGTCATTGACTTGAGTGTGAATTTATTGTAGGCATGAGTGGACGATTGTACTTAAATGAAAATCCTTCCAATCAGTGCCATTAATTGCAATCCATTGTCCGTAACTGGAGCTTGTCTTGAGTATGATGATTTTATATATACTCCCTCCGTTTTTCTTAATCCGCATGTAAATTTTGTTTGAAGTCAAAATATCTCTAATTTGACCAAACTTATATAAAAAAGTGTCAACACTCACAATAGAAAATATACATCATTACATTCATTATAGAATGTAGTTTCATATTATATGTATTCGATATTGTAAATATTGATACTTTGTATTGTAAATTTGGTCAAACTTTACAAAGTTTGACTAGACACAAATTTTATATGCGAAGTAAAAAGAAACGGAGGGAATATTTTTCCTTTTCAATTTTCTATTTTTTTTCACCATCTACCTAATTGTATTTTTGTTCCTTTTAGAGAAAAGGGAAAATGAGACGAGGTGTACGATAACTTTTTCTTTCTTTCAAAGCACATGTATTTTTATCCCTTCTGCATAAAATAGTCTATTGGAAAACAAAGAAATAGTGATCATGTAGCAGGTTTGGAAGGATAAATTATATGCTACTTAACACAGCGACGGTCCTAAACCACTTCGAGATGCATGTGTTTTGCTTACATAACCCGCTGAATCAAATTTTGTCTTTTTACCAAGGATATTGTCAAGATCAAACTCTCTTGGTCTATAGGGTCGTACTTGTCATGAAAACATCTCATACCAGTGATCTTTGAGTCGCCATACCTCTTAGCTGGATATTGATTGTATAGTGTTTCGCCCGGGTTCCCATGCGTACGCATCAAAAGATGGTTATGTGACAGTGGTGGTGGTGCATGGGAAGGAAGTCTCCATGGCAGGTTCATCGAGGATTGTCTCCAAGATTAAGGCAGAAGAGACACAACAACAACAACAATAACAACAACAACACGTCTTCAGTCCCAAAAAAGTTAAGGTTGCCTAGAGGTGAAACCCATAAGATCTCGCGA
>CBMN010035447.1:1220-17180 GCA_000582825.1 Hordeum pubiflorum | reverse complement strand
TTTTTTTTTTGCTTGCCGCACGCACGTAGAATTTACCTGGTGGATCGGATTTCTACAGACTACAACTTTCTGAAATTTCTGGAAAATTCACATAACATAGATGCAAAAAGTAAACAATGAAAAAAGTTGAGGCGCCTCACAAATAGCAAAACCACAAAAATAAACATTTAACGGAGGAAAATAGACCATGCATGGTTTCTTATGAGCACTTTATTAAGTGAGAAAACAATGCCCACTCTCCAAAGTCCAAATCAAAAAGGTGATATGAAGCTAACTAGTTTCGCTGGACAAACAAAAGCAAATCTCCATTTACGTGTTGATATACGGATCAAACTCGTGCGGGGCCAACATTTTCTCCTTGTCTTGTAGCAGGTCGTACTTCCAGCTATATTTCCCGTCGATGCTGTCCACGTACTCCCGTCCCTCGGCGGCGGCGCGCCGGCGCTTCGCCACCCGGTCGATGACGCGCTCGAGGGCGACGTCGAACGCGTCCTTGAACGTCACGCCCTTGGCCGCCGGGTCCCGGTACAGCACGGTGGGGATGAGCCGGATGACCTGCTCCCGCATCCGCGCCACCTTCGCCGCCGGTATCCTGCTCAGCACCTCCTCGATGCTCGCGTTCCGCTCCACCACGTCGCCGTGCGGGATGAACACGGAGTAGCTCCGGTGGTCCCTCGGCAGGTGCCAGATGTACTGGAGGTAGGCGGAGACCGGGTGGAAGAAGACCGGGATGCAGCCGGCGAGGATGGTGTCGAAGGTGGACTTGCGCGTGTACCCGTCGCCGCGCGGCTGCACGCAGAACTCGGCGCTCTCCAGCAGCCGCATGGCGCGGCCCGGCGCGTAGTGCCCCGGCGCCGCCACGCCCAGCAGCGCGCACCGGCTGGACCGTCCGCACTGCTCAACGATCTGGGCGCGCACGGTGCGCTTGTTGCCGCCGCGTGGCCCGCCGGCGAAGCCCCAGAGCCACGTGCGGTCCGCCTCCCACATGCGGTCCTGCCAGGCGACCACGTCGGCGTTGGACGACGGGTGGAAGTGCGACGGGAACGGCACGGCGAAGTCGTTGCCGTGCCACGGGCTCGCCTCGGTGGTCAGGAACGTGGCGTTGAGGATGGCCGGGAAGGACATGAGCGCGTTGCCCCAGCCGACGGCGTCGGGGCTGACGATGAAGTCCCACGTGCCCCGCCCGGACACCAGGATGTGGTCGCGCCCGCCCATGGCGCGCCACTCCGGCCGCTGCGCCAGCCACTCGACCACGTCCCGCGACAGGGCGTCCCGCGCCGCGAGGTCCTTGCTCCCCAGGTGCATCGCCGAGTCGAGCCCGGCGTAGAACGGGACGTACACCACGGCGGCGGCGGCGGGGTCGGCCGTGAGGCACTCGTGCCGCCGCATCCGGGCGTGGAAGATCAGGCCGAGCATGTACTGGTCGGTGTCGTAGGCGCCCCGCTCCGGCAGCGACCCGGCCTCGCCGCCGCCCGTGATGTTCGGGCCGAACCCGTCGTTGGCCACGTCCTTGCACACGTCGGTGGAGCCCGAGATCCGGCGGCACTCGCGGACGAGGTCGGCGTTGAACCGCGGCGGCAGGTCGTACATGTACACGTACCGGCCGGCGCACGGGTCGCGGCGGAAGAAGCGGGGCACCGAGAAGAAGGCCGCCGGCTTGATCTGGAGCACGGTGGGCGCTGCCACCGCCGCGCTTCCCGATTGTTGCAAGCTGGTGGAGAAGTGGTGGTAGAATACCAGCGCCCAGAAGACGACGTAGAGGAGCGCGAGGAAGAAGAGCCGGGACGGCCGCCGTGCGCCCCTCTCGGAGTTCTGCTTGCCGGTGTCATCGTAGGCGGCGGCGTATTGTTTGACATCGTCGTCTTCGTCGGCTGCGGCGTCGAGATCTCGCTGGAGGCTCCGCGAGAAGGGCTTCATCGGTGGTGCTGTCGCGCAGCTGCTCCAGTGAGTGTCAGTGTGTGCGAGCAGTAAGTGTCGGCAGGTACTACCACTACGGAGTAATATAATTTCATTAGGGCATCCATCGAGGTTACTCGTACTCCCTTCATTTCACAACATAAGTGTGTTTGCGTTTTTCTGAGATCTAAATTTAAACAAGTTAAAATTATATCACTAAATTCGTATACGAATTCAACGGTATAATTTTTGCTCCCGCCGCAGTTGGTCTCGTTGGTGTATGTCCAAACTTACATTTAAAAAAATCGCAATGCATTATATTATGAAAAAGGGAGTATTACTCGTCGAGTTGACTTCATTAATGGCACTGCACCACACTACGAACGCCAACAAAAAATTTCTCCTGTAGATCCTTCGGGCAGCTTTGGATCCCGCGCGCTTAGTAATTAACCCGCGCCGAGATGCCATCTTGGAACCGTCAAGCAGCTTTGGATCCTGCCCTGTTAACACTATCTTCCACGTTTCCCAGGCTCACCGACGCATGTACTACCTTTTCCCTGCGTTTCTTTTTTTACTCTGTGGATAAGATTTATCTAAAGTTAAATTTCGTTAAGTTTGATCAATTTTATAGGGAAAAAATATCAACATTCACAATACAAAATCATTATCATAATTAGATGCATCATGAAACTAATTTTGACATTGTGTAACTTTAGCAATATAGGTGTTGATACTTTTTTACTTTACTAAGTTGACTTCGGACGTATCTTGTACGTGGATTAAAAAGAAACGGAGGGTAGATGTGACCTTTCGCTTGATATTCAAATACCTCTGACACAACCTGCCGATACCTGAACCGTACCGGATCTACTAGCACTATCTTTGCCAGATTTGTCTGATCAAAATGAGAAAGGGAGGAGGGAAACTGGGAAAGGACAGTTGTATGTAGAGGAGTCTTTTGGTTGATTGATACATTTGAGCTAAATTTTTGTTCAACATACTTTGTATGTACATATTTCAATTCGCATCAAGAAGATCTTCAGAGGCAAGATCAATCTTGGATGCATTTGAACTAGTTTCAATTTTACTATTTAATAAACATTGAAACCATATTTCAGTTATTTCATTCAATTTCAGAAGAATATTGCAAATACATTTCAATTATATTTTAGTTATTTCACTCAACTTTGAAATAACTGAAATGAATACATATTACAGTTATTTCAATTATTTCACTCAATTTCAGAAGAAGTATTATTATTTCAGAAGAAGTATTAAAATACATATTTCAGTTATTTCACTCAATTTATATGTATTCGTTTCAGTTATGTTAATATAATAAACTTTGAAATAACTGAAATTATTTTAGTTAATTTCAGAAGAAGTATTGCAAATAAATTTCAATTTTTTTATTTCAGTCAACTTTCCATACAAAATGAATACATATTTCAGTTATTTCACTCTATTTCAGAAGAAGTATTGCAAATACATTTCAATTATATTTTAGTTATTCCACACATAATTAAATTATTTTTAAAAATATAGACATTTCTATTGTTTCATTCATCAGTTTTAGAAAATATTTAACACATATTCTAAAATAAATATTCATGTTGTTTCACTCTATTTTGCAAAATATTTAGCACATATTTCAGTTATTTCACTGAGAACAAGATTGAGTGAAATAATTTAAAATTTGTACTATACCTTTATGCAATTTAATGAAATAGAACTGATATAAATTATTTTAGAAAAACATTTCCCATACATTTCAACCATTCCACTCAATCATACAAATCACCTAACGCATATTCCAGGTTTTCACTCATTTTTTTAACACATATATTAGAAAATATTTAACACATTTGTCTTCGTTTTCATCCACGAGGGTTCTTCCGAATAGCATACTATTCCAACTTCCATCTTGTATCAGTTTAACCGAGGTGTTTGTGGTGAAAGTGATATTTTCTTCTTCCATGTATATTTGGGCTCCATGTCAAGTCCGCTAGGTTAAACTGAACACTGATGGTTTGTATGCTGAAAATGAAACCTCATGAACGTGTATGGTTCATCAAGATCACTCAGGGCACATCATCTTCTCCTCATGTCAGCATCTATTATCATGTAACGATATGCATTGGTGTTTGAATTATCAACCTTGAAGGACGACCTGCCGTATACACACCGATGGAGGAACCTGTTGATCCTTATGGAGAGTGGCTGCATGGAAGTTGTGAACTTGGTGAAAAGCAAGAAATGTGATCGCTCATGGTACTCATTTGTATTCTTGAAATGAGGAACACATGGCCCCATTGTTGTTTGCCTCACATTTGGGGTTATTAAAATTCTGTAAGGCACTTCCTTGCAAATTTGGGTAGAACTGAGGCTCGGACACTGGTTTGCTAAGGGTCTGTGCAAGATGACGCCGTTGATCCGTGGCTTCGAGATTGTAACCTTTGAGTTTTTTTTATTAATATAAGCGCTAAATTCGCAAATGACTACTTTCTCTAATTTCTTTTCCTGTAATTATAAGATCACTGGATACAAGGCCATTTTTGAAATAATCATAGTGGATCTCTTTCGTTAACAGGTCAATTTAACTACTTGCAATGCTACAATGTTTGAGAAAGCTGGCTACATTGTGTGTTTTGAACAACAGTTCCATAATGTCCCTTGTTTTGTTATCTTCGACAACAACATGTTTAGTTACTCTGGTGCCAGGGCAATATTGTAGACATATGATAGTCCGGCGACAAGAAGGTATCTATACTCTAGAGGGAGTTTGGGAGATGTTTTGTGACCTTTTCTAGAATTGTCCCACGATACTTTGTGTGAGCTACTTTCTGTATTTTGTAATAACTGGAACCGATGGTAGTCTATCTTAGGTTGTGTACCGAACTATGTATGTTTTGGAGGTTTCTTAAGGACAGGTCCTCTATACTCTTATAATAATATTACCAAAGGAAAATAAAATGTATACGGATTAGCGATGAGAGGGAATCCTCTAGTTTGAGCCTCCGATCGACCCAGTTTTTTTTTTTGAAACATCGAGCTCCCTCGTCGATTTCTATTAAGAAACCGCTGATTTGTACAACGAAAAAGAGCAAGGAAAGCAAAACAAGGCTAGTGCTACTCAAACTAGGAAGCAACAAGAAAGTAGAAGCAGCAACATAAGGAACAACACCATATCTCAGTAAAATAATGAACAATACGAATCAGCCGTGCGGAACTATTACATCACAACTTTGAGTTGTCTTGTCAAATTACTAGGAACCTCAATTTCTTTGCAACACTCATTTAAGTAGATGTAATAGGAACAATCTTTTTTATGACAATCAAACAAGCTAGGCGCGAAAGGGGCATCAACGAGGGAGATCAGCTCACACATGTCCCCTCATGAAGACTTTAGCTTTTGTAGATAATAAAAGTCGCATGCCTAGACTTAAACTAAGACCCTTAAATTCATACAAAGTCGCCACGAGCAACGAAAATAAATAAAAGAGGTTCCATATAGGCTCACAAGTGACCCGATAGTAGCTTAACTCTCAAAGAGTAATACAAACATAAACATTGGATGAGTGTAAATGTATACACACAAATATTATGAAATATGTGAAAATTTTACACTATTATACAATTATTGTTTGCATATACATTTTTTTTTACAATTTTAGAGCGAAGTTGTGTGCAAGTTTTTTAATACTTTTTCGCTATATTTCTTCTTAAAGGGTAATACTAATGCAACCAGGTCATTGTTCCTTTTTCAATTTTCTAATTTTTATTTCATTTTCTTTATTCTTCAAGGGTAAAACCAATTCACTAATTCAATCCATCTTAGGATTTGATTTTCGGAAATTTCACTATTATATGTTTATTCTTGCATATTATTGAAAAACGTATTTTTTGTAGATTGTGTTCAATTTTTGTCATTGTTTGTTTTAATTTTTTTTATTTCCTTCCTTTTTCAATGGTAATAACAACGCCACTAATTCAGTCATCCTTAGAAAACCTCATTACTTTGATTTCTTCTAATTTTGTTTATTAATGTGCAATATCGATGTCACTAATTCATTCTTTCTTACAACACCTCATTTTTTGTTTTATTTTATTTTATTTCTTCTTAATGGGTAATAACAATGTCATGGATTCTTTCTTCTTTAGAAAACCTTTGTTTTTTACTTTTGTTTAATTTTATTTTTTCTTAAAGGGAAATACCAAAGCCACTAATTCATTCCTTTTAGAAATCTTCACTATTATGTTTTTAGTTTTATTTTATTTCCTCTCTTCTTTAATGATAATACTACTGCAACAAATTTATGTCTTCTCATGAAATTTCCCTTCTTTGTGAAAATTTCACTGTTATATTCTTATTCGCGTATATTATAAAAATGCGCAATTTATATGTAAATTGTTTACAATTTTTCTTTATTTTTTTATTTTGTTTAGTCTTCAAGGATAAACCAATGACATTAATTCATTCTTTCTTAGAAAACTTCATTATTTCGATTTTTTAAGTTCTTATTCCATATTCTTTCTTCTTTAAGGTAATCATTGCGTGGTCTATCTACATTTAGGAAATTCATATGCTCCATGGACAAAGCAAAAAGTGGAGTGTTGGTCAAAGCAAGCCGCCCTATTCTATTACCAGACAAAATATGGAGAAGCTCATCCGCTAGAAATGCTTTATTCCCGTTCTTCATTTCCTTATTATCGAATCCATGGGGGACTTGTCATATTTAGAATCTTTCTGCGCTTTTGAAGAACTTCCTTTTTTCCGACATTTTAATATTATATGCTTATTCTTGCATATTATAAAAAAAACGATTTCTCTCCAAACCGTATGCAGAATTTTGTAATTATTTGCTTATTTTTTTCCTTTTTTTCTTCTTAAAGGGTAATACCGATGCTTTATCCATCCTCGAAATATTTCATTATGTTGATTTTGTCTTAGTTGTTATTTCATTTTCCTTTTTCTTGAAGGTTAATATCAATACCACTAATTAGTTACTTCTTAGGAAATCTTCTTCTTTGCAAAAATTCCTCTATTATATGCTTATTCATTCATATTATAAAAACCCGCTATTTCTGCCAAAAATGTGTGTGAATTTTTTCATTTTTAAAAGGGTAATTCTAATGCCGGTAATTCATTTTTCTTAGAAAACTTCATAATTTTGATTTTGAAAAGTAGAGACTGCATGAATCAAATTCCAATTCCACTAATTCATTCTCTCTTTAGAAAACTTTATTTTTTGCAAAAAGTTCACTATTATATGTTTATTCTTGCATATTGTAACAAATCACAATTCATGGATCCAACCGTCCTTAACCACTTCCCAGTAGTGCTGATAAAACTCAGCGGGGAAACTGTCAGGTCTAGGGGGCTTATTAGAGTCCATAGCAAATAGGGCATTTATAATTTTCTTAATTGAAAAAGGTCTAGTCAAAGCAGCATTGTCATCCTATCTAATTTTCTCATTGTCACCCCGCAAGTCGGGAGATCTAGGAAAGTGATTACGAGGAGCAGGACGGAAAAGGTTCTTAAAATAAGCAGTTGCATGATTAATCAATCATCAGTGCCCTCAATCACACCATCATTACATTCAAGAAAGTGAATCGCTCTTTTTTTCTTTTCCTACAGTTAGCTACTTTATGAAAGTAAGCAGTACTATTAACCCCATGGAGCCACCATCTCTCACTAGTCATTTTAAACCAATGAAGTTCCTCATCGGCATACATATTACTCCCTCCATTTCCTTATAGAAGGCCACTATGAAAAATACATTTTGCATCTATATAAGGCCACCAATAGTAATCGACGCAAAAGTTAATGATGTTTCCATGTAGTAACAACTTGTTTAATACTTAATGCATGTAGTCATAATGACACTTAAGCTACTTTCTTCTCACTTTTTCCTTTGCATGCATGCATCGTATTAATGATCCTAGTTAACAAGAAGAGTAAAGTGCTTTCATTCCTGGAAGGATGATTACTGACAACACGTTGGTGGCCTTTGAGTGCATTCACTATATCAAACAAGAGAAGGGCCCTACAAAAAGTTATTGTGTGCATATAAATTTGATCTATCAAAGGCGTATGATAGAGTGGACTGGGTGTTCTTGAAGCATGTGATGCAAAAGTTGGGTTTCTCTCAGCGATGGATTGACTAGATAATGGCGTGTGTCACATCGGTGAAATATTCTGTTAAACTTAATGGAACCCTCTTGGATTCATTTGCATCGTCGCGTGGTCTTCGGCAGGGCGACCCACTTTCACCGTTTTTATTCCTGTTTATGGCGGATGGATTATCAACTATTTTGAAAAACAAGGTGGCTATGGCTGATATCACTCCCGTAAAGGTATGCAGAAGTGCTCCAGGCATATCTCATTTGTTATTTGCTGATGATACTTTGTTGTTCTTTGAGGCCTCTAGAGCCCAGGCTGAGAATGTGAAAGGAGCATTGGACTTATATGGTGCGGCTACTGGCTAAAGCCTAAACTATAATAAATGTTCTATATTTTTCGGTGTTGCTTGTCTTGATCTGATCCAGGAGCAGGTTCGTGACACCCTCCATGTCACGAGTCGGGTTTTTGTGGAGAAGTATCTTGGACTCCCTACTCCAGAGGGCCGTATGTCAAAAGGTCGTTTCCAGAATCTTTTTATCTCTCTCCTCATTAATTAGCTGCCATATCATCTTTTTTGCTTAGGTGGCATTGATGTTACTCCCTATGTTACTCCCACTGTGGGTAGTCTAACTTTAGCAATATAGGCGTTGATACTTTTTTATATAAATTTCGTCAAACTTTACTAAGTTTGACTTCAAACATATCTTGTACATGAAGTAAAAAGAAACGGAGGGTAGATGTGACATTTCGCTTGATATTCAAATACCCCTGACACAACCTACCGATACCTGAACCGTACCGGATCTACTAGCACTACCTTTGCCAGATTCGTCCGATCAAAGTGAGAAAGTGCGGACGAAGGACACTGGGAAATGACAGTTGTATGTAGAGGAGTCATTTGGTTGACTGATACGTTTGAGCTATAATTTTGTTCAGCAAACTTTGTATGTATTTATTTCAATTCGCATCATGAAGATCTTCGGAAGCAAGATCAATCTTGGATGCATTTGAACTAGTTTCAATTTTACTATTTTAATAAATCTTTGAAACATGTTTCATAAACATACATTGTCTTAAACACATATTTCACTTATTTACTCAACTCCAGAAAAAATATCCGATTATTTCACCCAATATTAAAAAACTTAACACATACTCAATTACTTCACTCAATTTCAGAAGATATTGCACATACATTCAATATATGTTTATTTTTCACGTACATTAGACAAATAATTCAATTATGTTCGGAAAAACTGAACACACATTTTCAATTATTTCACTCAACTTTCAAAAATAATAATTTGAACACATATTTCAGTTATTTCACTCAATTCAGAAGAATTATTGCTTAATGATATAATTTTCAATTATAGTTTAATTATTTAAGACATATTTTGCTTACGCACATTTCTATTATTTAATTCATCAATTTTAGAAGATACTTAACACAAAACTAAGATGATTGAAATGATGAAACTGAACACATATTATATAAAAAAACCAGGTTGCTTCACTCTATTTTGAAAAATATTTAGCACATAATTCAGTTATTTCAATGAGAAAAAAATTGGGTGGAATATTTTAAAATACTTATTACATCTTTATGCAATTTATTGAAATATCACCAAAATAAGTTGATTTTGAAAAACATTTCCCATACATTTCAATCATTCCGGTAAATCATACAAATCATGTATAAAACTAGTTCAAACTTTGTATACATGTACATATATATATAATTGAATTCACGACGGGAAGATCTTTAGAAGCAAGGTCAATGCTGGATGCATTTGAACCAGTTTTATTTTTACTATTTTAATAATCTTTGAAATCACATTTATAAACTTTACATTATCTGAAAGGATATTAAACACATGTTTCACTTATTTAATCAACTCCATAAAATATAACACATCCGATTATTTCACCCAATATTTCAAAATTAACACATATTTCAATGACTTCACTCCATTTTAGAAAAAATGCACAAACAACGAGATATATATTTATTTTTTCACATACATTAGAAAAATATTTCAGTTATGTTGGAAAAAACTGAACTTACATTTTCAGTTATTTGACTCAACTTTCCAAGAAAAGTGAACAAATATTTCAGTTGAGCTGTAGATTCTGGAAAAGTTGATGTGGCGTGTGAGTTGTGAAAAAGCTGTTGTGAACTTTCTGCTATGAAAAAGCTGGAAGCTGTTTGGCTGAAACAACTGTAAAACTGTAGATTTTGGTATGATTGTGTGTAATACCCTGAGTCCTGAGTGAATATGCGTATATGCTAATTGACCGTAAAGCGGTAATCTATACATTGTTAGGCGATGAAACGATAATTTTGCAAAAGACATGGACTATACAAAATTCAATTGGCATATAAACTTGAACATGCACCGAACACTAGCAATATGCATCCATGTATATACTAGTCATCATAATATAAAGACGAATTGGTATAGGATTGTCTTCCCAGTTTTTGCAATAACACATTTTGTTCAAAGGACACTCCATCTCTCATAACCAAGTACTGCTCTTTGATCGTTGGTGTCCGTGATGTTGCAGCTGGGCGGGAGGAGCTAGACGGGGGGAAATGGATGCGGAGACGGCGGCTAGCTTGGCGCGTGGCGCCGGAGGGCGGCCAGCATCCACAGCGCTGGAGAGCGGCCAGCAGCGGCGGCGAAGGCCAGCTCGACGCGTGGCGCCGAAGGGTGGCCAGCAGCGGCGGCGGTGGCCGGCTCGGCGCGTGGCACCAGAGGGCGGCCAGCAGCGGCCGCCGTCTCGGCTGAAGGGCCGGAAGCGCCGTCGACGGCGGCTAGGGGGGTCAGGAACGGGCTTGTTTGTCTGGATCGAATCGTTTTTTACTTGGGAGTGGCATTGGTGGGTAAATAACACTGAACTTCAAGGGGACAGCTAAAATGGTCGGTTTGGAAGCTGAAGAAGCTGGTGTAGTCCTGTTGCGAGTTTTACACTCCGATTATATAATTTCAGCTTTCAGAAAACGCCCTGTGGTTGGCTTTTAGCATTTTGGCATCAAAAGTTGGCCCAAAAAGTTGAACCAAACACAACCTAAAAAGAAGTATTGAATTATATTTTAATCATTTCACACATAATTGAATTATTTTAAAAAATACTCACATTTCTATTATTTCATTCATCAATTTTCAAAAATATTTAACACAGATTTAAGACGATTGAAACGATGAAACTAAACATGTATTATTAAATAAATATTCATGATGTTTCACTCTATTTTGAAAAAAATATTTAGCACATATTTCAGTTATTTCACTGACAACAAGATTGAGTGAAATAATTTGAAATTTGTTTGACATCTTTATGCAATTTAATGAAATAGAACCAAAATAAATTATTTTCTAAAAACATTTCCCATACATTTCAACCATTCCACTCAATCATTCAAAATCACCTTACTCACATACCAGGTTTCCACTCAAATTTTGACACATATATTAGAAAATATTTGACACATTTGTCGTCGTTTTCATCCATGAGAGTTCTTCTTAAAGATCTAGATTGGATGTGTTAAGTGTTTGCTAGAGGTTGGTGCAAACCCAAACTGCCCACTTGTCTTTTGTTTTCCATAACATCGTTGTGAGCTGCTTCATTTATAGTTCTACTAATGTATTTTCTGAAAAATATGCATGACACTACAAGTGTATATGTAACAGGAACCAAAGGTGGAACCAAGCATAGTTTTGACAAAACAGTTTGCTTGATTTTTAAAGCATCTGGGCGTTAATTGATTGTGTTGGTCTTGAATTAAGATATATATGTTTGTCAGTGTGTGTGGTATGATTAGCTTGAAGACTATCAGTTGCCTTTTAACACAAGCATATTAATGTTTTACCTAGGTGAAAAAAGCTAGTTAATTAATGTTTCCTTCTTCATTTGTCATCTATTTTCTTTGTGTGGTCAGATATTTATTTGCGCAGAAAATTATAGGATTGTACCTTACCCTATCTAGCCGTACCAAACTAATGGATAGAAATAACGAGTACGAGCTGCATTCTAGACTATTAGCTTTATTAGGCATTTGTTTGGTTGTATTACGAACGAAGATGCATCTTATAAGTGTCTTCCCTTTGGCAAGCATATATAGTGATCCTTACTTTCATAGATTACCAATGAACGATTTGTTATGTGTTGGGTTTTGCTTTTAATCTTCAATATTGCTTAATAAGCTTTATTATTTAAAAATAGAGTTAGCTGATGTGTACGGTACAAGAGTATGTAGTAGTAAAAGTTGCCATGGTAAACAAAGATTAACTAATGCCATGAAGTTTCTGCACTACTGCATATATATAGAAGTTGCCATGTTAGAAAAAATTATGCCATGAGGTTTATGCACTATTGCATATATATAGAAGTTGCCATGTTAGAAAAATAATTCCTTGAAGTTTCTGCACTATTGCATATATAGTTTCAATCGGTATACTATTAAAAATTGTTGCTTGTTTGATCCTTGTGATGGCAAGATACTGACGACAAGGAGCCGATGCTTGCTCCGCCTTAGACCTGGGCATTCTTTAGGCCGGGCCGGGTTTCGGGTCGGGCTTATAAAAGCCCGACGGCCAAAGTCTAGGCCCGTGCCCGGCTCGGCCCGAGCGAAAACATTAAAAAGTAGGCCCGAGTCCGGCTTGAAGGGACTAAAAAGAGCAGTTTCGGTCCGGGCCGGGTTGGGCCTCCGTGTAAACTGCCTATTTTCTTAGGCCCGAGCCCGGCCGGAAGTGGACGACGGGCCGAAAATTCAAGACTGAGCCTGGCCCGGGTTTTTCGGGCCGGGTCGTCGGGCCGGGCTGCCCATGCCCAGGTTTACTCTGCCTAGGTGATAGCAGAAGGGTTTGAGTGATGCAAGCAGATGCTAGAGTAGGTTCTTGGAGTGAGTGGAGGACAAGGTCTGATGATGATGAAGGTGCATTTCTTTTTCTTGCATTCTGCTATTTGCCTTCATTTGCTCTGTCGTCGATCTGAACCATCTCGAGAGAACAAGTTAAGTTGCCCATGGCAAGCAAGACATTGGCAATGGGCCTGCTGTGCAGGACAATTGGTGGACGTTGTTGTATGCTGACGTCGAGGTACATTATTCCCAACAACGCGTTATGCCCCAAAATTTCTGACAAAAACTCACGCAACCTGTCAAAATTTTGGACTTGTTTGTAAGAAAACAAGAACAATATTGTGTCGACCATAAAATGCTAGGGTCTTGACTGCGAGAAATGTATTTTCTAGTGTGGTAATTTTTGTACACTTTGGTTCCTGGGCAATATTTTAGAAAATATTCAACACATATTTAAGACAATTGAAATGATGAAACTGAACACATACTATAAAATAAATATTCATGTTGTTTCTCTCTATTCTAAAAAAGTATTTAGCACACATTTCCGTTATTTCACTGAGAACAAGATTGAGTAGTAATTTAAATTTTGTATTACATCTTTATGTAATTTTATAAAATAAAACTGAAATAAATTATTTTTGAGAAACATTTTCCATACATTTCAACCATTCCACTCAATCATACAAATCTACTTACACATATTCCAGGTTTTCACTCAATTTTTTAACACATATTAGAAAATATACACATTTGTCGTCGTTTTCATCCACGAGAGTTCTTCTGAATAGCATACTATTCCAATTTCCATAATGTATCAATTTAACCAAGGTGTTTGTGATGAAAGTGATATTTTCTTCTTCCATGTATATTTGGGCTCCATGTCAAGTCGGTTGGGTTAAACTGAAGACTGGTGGTTTGTATGCTTAAGACGGAACCTCATGAACGTGCATGGTTCTTCGAGATCACTCAGGGCACATAATCTTCTCCTCATGTCGGCATCTGTTATCATGTAACGATATGCATTGGTGTCTAAATTGTCAACCTTGATGGAAGACCTGCCCTAGCACTTCGATGGAGCAGCCTGTCGATCCTTATGGAGAGTGGTTGCATGGAAGCTGTGAACTTGTTGACAAAGCAAGAAATGTGATCGCTCATGGTACTACTTTTTATCCTTGAAATGTGGAACACATGGCCCCATAGTTGTGTTACTCACATTTGGGGTTATCAAAATTTTGTAAGGCACTTCCTTTTAAAATTTGGTACAACTCAGGCTCATACACTAGTTTGCTAAGGGTCTGTGCAAGTTGACGTTGTTGATCCCTGGTTTCGAGATTGTAACCTTCGAGTTTTTGGAGTAATATAAGTGCCAAATGCGCAAAAGACCACTTTCTCTAATTTATTTTTTCATAATTATAAGATCACTGGATAAAGGCCATTTCTAAAATAATCATAGTGCACCTCTTTCTTTAACATGTTAATTTAACTACTTAGCAATGCTACAAAGTTTCAGAAAGTAGGCTACATTGTGTGTTTTGAACAACAGTTCCATAATGTCCCTTGTTTTGTTATCTTCAACAACAACATGTTTAGTCACTTTGGTGCCTGGGCAATATTGTAGACAAATGATATTTCAGCAACAAGAAGGTATCTAGCCTCTAGAGGCAGATGCCGGCTGCATTTGGGAGATGTTTTGCGACCTTTGCTAGAAGTGTCCCATGATAGTTTGTGTGAGCTACTTTCTATATTTGTAATACTTGAACTGGTGGTAGTCTATCTTAGGTTGTATACCGAACTATGTATGTTTTGGTGATTTCTAAAAGATGGGTTCTCCATACTCTTATAATCATATTACCAAAGGAAAATAAAATGAAGACGAATTAGTGATGAGAGGGAATCCTCTAGTCCGAGCCTCCGGTCGACCCAGTTTTTTTGTTGAAACATCAAGCTCCATCGTCGATTCCGTTAAGAAACCGCTAGTGTGTACAACGAAAAAGAGCAAAGAAAGTAAAACAAGGCTAGAGCTACTCAAACTAGAGAGCAAAAAGAAAGTAGAAGTACCAACATAATGAAAAACACCATGTCTCGATAAAATAATGAACACCACCGGCCAGTCGTGCAGGATTATTACATCACAACTTTTAGTTTTCTTGCCAAATTACTAGGAACCACAATTTTTTTGCAACACTCATTTAAGTAGATGTATCATGAACAATCATTTTTTATGAAGTTAAAACAAGTTAGGCATGAAAGAGACATCAGCGAGGGAGATAAGCTCACACGTGTCTCCTCATGAAGAGTTTTTGTTGATAATAAAAGTCGTATGCCTCGCCTTAAACCGAGGCCCTTAAATTCATACAAAGTCACCAAGAGTAAGGGAAATAGATTAACGAGGTTCCATATAGGCTCATAGGTGACTCAACAATAGCCTAACTCTCGAAGAGTAATACAAACATAAACATTGGATGAGTGTAAATGTATACACGCAAATATTATGCAATATGTGCAAAAATTACATTATTATATTATTATTGTTTGCATATAAAAAAATGCAGTTTTAGAGCAAAGTTGTGTGCACATTTTTTAAAACTATTTTCGCTATATTTCTTCTTAAAGTGCAATATTAATGCAACTAATTCATTTTTCCTTTTTTTATTGTTTTATTTATTATTTCATTTTCTTTCTGCTTCACGGGTAAAACCAATGCCACCAATTCATCCCTTCTTAGGATTTGATTTGCGGAAATTTCACTTTATATGTTTATTCTTGCATATTTTTGAAAAGTGTAATTTTTGTAAATTGTGTTCAAAATTTGTCATTATTTATTTTAAATTTTATCATTTACCTTTTTCTTAATAAAGGGTAATACCAATGCCACTAATTTATTCTCCCTTAGAAAACCTCACTATTTTCATTTTATTCTTAAAGTGTAATACCAATGTCACTAATTCATTTTTTTCTTACAACACCTCATATATTTTTTATTTTATTTATTTTATTATCTTTCTTCGTAATGGGTAATACAATTGTCACTAATTCATTCTTCTTTAGAAAACTTATTATTATTATTATTATT
>CBMN010035445.1:0-11559 GCA_000582825.1 Hordeum pubiflorum | reverse complement strand
GGCGACATCCACGATCTTTCAGAGACTTTAATCTAGTTAGGGGTGAGTATGATAAAAGTAGTGGTCTGATTAATCAACAAGTTACTTGATTGTTTAATGACTGGATCAATAGATGGGGTTTGCTTGAGATTCGTGTGGCTAATAGGAAATATACTTGGTCTAATAATCAAAGCAACCCTATTTTTGCTGTTCTGGACAGAGTATTCACTTCTGTGGATTGGGATGCTCATTTTCCTATGTCATCACTGTCTGCTCTTCCTACCGTGGGCAGTGATCATACCCCATTGGTTTTTGATACCGGAGCTAGGAAAACATGCTGTCCTAAGATGTTTAGGTTTGAGAAATGGTGGCTTTCTCAACCTGGTTTTACCCAGATTGTATAGGGAGCCTGGGCTTCTGTTGGTTCTACTAGTAATTCTGTGGACAACATGATTAAGACTAGAACCCTTAGGAAAAAACTGAAAGGCTGGAGTATTAATTTGCAGGCAGCCATGAAGAAGAGGAAAAAGTCTCTACTTATGGAGTTTGATATTTTGGATGTGTTATCTGAATCACAACAGCTATCTGTTGTGGATTTTGATAGAATGAAAGATATTACAAAGGAACTTGATGATATCTGGAGAAAAGAAGAGACTGCCTTATGGCAGAGATCTAGAGATAGAAAAATCCTTGAAGATGATCGTAATAATGCTTATTTCCATGCACTTGCTAATCATAGACATAGAAAAAACCACCTTTCTGAGTTGGTTGGCCCTATTGGGGTGGTGACCTCTACACAAGATATGCTAAAGGTAGCTAATGATTTCTATAAACATCATTTTGCTTTTGAGCCTAAACCTGACAGTCATTTGGGTGCTGACTTTTGGTCAGAAGATGAACTGGTCTCTGACTATGACAGAGAAGAGCTAGAAAAACCCTTTTCTGAGGGGGAAATTAAACAGGCAATTATGAGCTCATATGCATGTGGGGCTCCTGGCCTTGATGGCTTATCCTTTCTATTTTATCAAAAATTCTAGGATACCATTAAAAATGACTTCATGTGGATGGTGAGATATTTTGAAGCTAGGTCCTTAGGTATCCATAGATTGAACTTTGCTATTATCACTCTTATCCGTAAAACTCCTCAAGCTAGGGAGATGAAGAATTTCAGACCAATTAGCTTGAGTAATTATGCTGTCAAAATCTTTTCTAAGGCCATGACTACAAGAGCATCTCCTCTCTGTGACAAGCTAATTTCTATGAACCAAACTGCTTTTATTAAAGGGAGATTCATCTTGGAAAGTGTAGTGATGGCTCATGAAGTTATTCATGAGGTCCATAGATCTGGTTCTGGGGGTTTGATTTTGAAATTAGATTATGAGAAAGCTTATGATAGAGTTAGTTGGTATCTTAAAGAAATGCTCCTTTCTAGGGGCTTTGGGTTAGCTGGGTGTTTAGTACTCTACACCAAGGGACCTTTCAGGTCGGGATCAATGATACTAATGGGGCATACTTTATAGGGAAGAAAGGCCTCAAACAAGGTGACCCTCACTCACCACTTTTTCAATTTAGTGTCTGATGTGTTTACCATGGCTAAAACTGCTAGACATAATCTGATTGCTGGATTGCTCCCTCATATTATTCCAGGAGGGGTTGTTAGTTTACAATATGCTGATGACACAATTTTGTTCCTTAAATATTCTGTGGAATATGCTAAAAACCTTAAGTGGATCCTTACCCGTTTTGAAAAACTGTCTGGGCTTAAAATTAATTTTCATAAAAGTGACTTGCACACTCTTCATGTTTGTGAAGAGATGTCCAAAGAGTTTGCCCAAATCTTCTGTTGTCAGTTTGGGGATTTCCCCTTTAAATATTTAGGTGTCCCTCTTCACTTCAAGAAGTTGAGGAGGGAAGACTTGCAACCTATCATTGATAGGATCATCAAATGTATTGCTGGATGGCTTGGTAGGAATCTTTCCTACAGAGGCAAACTGATCCTTCTATCTACATGTATTGCTAACATTCCTACATATCTCATGTCTATCATGAAATTCCCTAAGTGGGCCATTGATGCCATTTATTCTCGGATGTCTCATTTATTTTGGGGGAATGTAGGTGATTCTCATAAGTATCATTTGGCTAATTGGGGATTGGTGACTAGGAAAAAATAATTTGGTGGACTTGGGGTCCCAATCTGAAAGAATTTAATATGGTCCTGCTGGCTTCCTGGAGCAAAAGATTTTATGATGGGGTAGATAAAGACTGAAAAAAAATCATTTGTTACAAATATGGGGTTGATAAACCAAACTTCTATTGGGCTAAACTTGTGATGGGATCTCCTTTCTGGAAAAGTGTTACTTGGGCTCTAGGGGCAGCTAAAAATTTCCTTAGGTGGGTCCCTGGTAATGGTAAGAATATTGCCTTCTGGCATGACATTTGGATAGGTGAATGTTGAAAACTCTTTGTTGGGGGCTGTTTGATATTTGCCAACAACAAGAGGCTTCTCTTAGCTCAGGTATGGGATGGTAATCAGCTGCATCTCACCTTTAGCAGGTGTGTGGATGCTAGTCTGATGGATTGTTGGTTCAAACTTAATGAGTTGGTAAGAACCTTCATCCCCTCTAATGAGCTGGATACCCCTTTGTGGTCTCTCGAGTCATCTGGTAGATATTCTGTGAGATCATTCTACAAAATGATCAACTTTGGTGGCATAGCCTCCTCTGATCTTAAAGACTGTATATGGAAAATTAACGTTCCCCCCAACATACATGTATTTCTTTGGCTGGTCTATTATAACAAGTGTCTGACTAGAGACAACTTGGCAAAAAGAAGACATGTTGATGATTTGACTTGTGTATTCTGTTGTGAACAGGAGTCTGTTCAACTATTATTCTTTGATTGCATTGTTGCCAAAGAATTCTGGTTGATTATTCTGATATATGTGGTATTTCTGTACCTGGTTCCTTTGATGATCTTGCTGTATTTTGGAAACAAAAGAAACTTAAAGAGACTTTTAACATTATATCATCAGCTACCTTGTGGGGCTTATCGCTGTTTCAAAATGAATTTGTTTTCCAGGGGAGGAGGTGGCGAAACATGCGTTGTATCATGATCTGGTGGGTTCTTTGATCAGGCAATGGAAAGTGCCGTGTTCGGACGCCCAGGGTGCTCTTCTTCTCCGGTGTTTAAGGCTCTTGGACCATCGAAGAGGGGAGTTGCTTAGGATTGTCTGGTAGTGTTATCATCTGGCAGATGGAGGTGTTTTGGTGCTAGTCCTGATTATCTTACTTCCTCTCTCTGCCATGTAAGAGATTTATGTAATAGGGCTAAAAAACTAGTTGCCTTGGCCCCTTGTCGGTCTGTGGCTGCCACTTAAGCTGTCCACTGAGCTCCTTAAACTGTTGAACCTTGGTCTGTTCTTGCCTTGGCTTTAATAAAAGTTGGGGCTGGGGGAGACCCCTCTCTTTTAAAAAAAAACTGGTGAGACAACTTGAATATTAGTGGACCGAACCTATGGAATTGCGGGTGTGCTGTGTGCAGCCAGTAGGAGCCCTTTTGCTGGATTTTTTCCTTGGACTTCTGATGCCATGTGGTCTTGTCCTAGCCTCTTAAGAGCAATTCTAGCACAATCGCCATATCACGACATAATAACCGTCAATATGATGATTTTGGCAGAAAATACCCCTCTAGCATAGTTGTCATCCGGCCCTTAGTCGGCATAATATATGGAGCGCGCTTCATATACGGCTCATGAGACCCAAAATCCTCAATGGAGGACGACCTCCATAGAGGCCGAATTTTGAATACTTCAAAATTCATACCTTTATGTTTCATTTTTTTAAAAAAGACACGCGTATACATAGAAGCATAATGTACATGTGTGCGAATTTTCATGACGAAATACGTTGAACTGAGGGTTGTGCAATTTATTTTCAGTAAATTTGTGGCTTTTCAGCACATGCCCTGTTCACTGCTCGAACTCCATGATTACCTTTTTCATAGGTCACAGTTCAAGGTATTTCGTCGTGAAATTTTACACACATATACATTACATCCTTGTGTGCATGCCTATTTTTTCAGATTCTTTTGAAATTAGAATGTCTGAATTTTGAATTTGCATGATACTAATTTATGATGCTTTTCATTGTGACTAGCCTTAACGCCAAGTTTCACGGCACATTTTCTACTGGCAGCCAAATTTTCGCAGCCCATCTCCTCATCCTGTCAATGTTAATGGTGCCGACGGCCGAAGACGTCATGTCAAGAAGCGTGACAATTAATGGCGGCCGGCCGTGTGCCTATGCCCATTAAGGCCAAGTTTCACGCCACATTTTCATGATGGTAGCCACATTTTCACGGCCCCTTGCCTATAAAAAGGTCATTGACATGGCCGAATAGCTCACAACCTCTAGTTCAAACATCACCTCTAGTTCAAACACCACCGCCTACAGCCTCCACCTCCCTCCATGTAGCTATGGTCGAATAGCCCGAATAGACCAAAACACAACCTCCAGTTCCCTCTCATCATCACCATGGCACTTATCCCGCAACTGAAGTGGGTGCCGCTTTCGAAGGAGAAGAAGCGGATCCTAGATGAGGCGGCGGCGAAGGAGGGGAAGTTCACCTTTACGTGCTGGAGGCTGCGAAGGATCAACCCTTGCTGAGTGGCCGGATTGGAACATGAAAACACTCTCTATTGAGTTCCACTCGCATGGCAGCTACGAGTTGATCCTTCATCAGCAAGAGAGAGCTCGCCCACCCAGCCCATATCGGTCACGTGCTCCTCTTCACTTCTATTAAGGAGGCATGCTATTAAGGATGCATGGGATGAGCGTTACGAGGCCTACCCTTTGATCCTTTGCCTCGGTGAAATCTTTGAGAATATCACCATCTAGAAGGTGTTTTTTTGCCAAATACCATCTAGAAGGCGTTGCGGGTGAAGAGGGACCACGGCGTTTGGCTCCATTACAATGAGAAACAGGAGGACTTGATGCATGAGAGGGAGCACATCAGATTTGGCATGGGGATAGTGTCATGGACCAAGACATGTCGTGACATATGCGGGATGGGATGAAAACAAGGTCGTCGTACCATCACATCGGTGCAAGTAGAGGATAAGTTGACTCAGTCACATATGCGTGATGTGGCCCATGCACTGCATTCACCATCCTCATGGTGAGGAGCAGCTAGTGCTTCTCCCTAGACTTCTCAAATTAGTATTTTAATCACAAAACTGAGTGTGTTGCATTTTGAGTTGATGCAACAACAAAAAGATATGAAGGCAATATATGGTGACTTTGTGTTTTCCCACAATGACCACTGCCTTCATATCCCATATGGCTACCGTATGTATGGTGACTCTATTAGAGTTGCTCTAATGTTGTACCTGGAGATACGGTTGACCGTTTGGGAAGAAGCTTTCATTTCTTCCCTTTCTCCGAAACAGAGGCATAAGCTTTGCCCGATTAATCTTTCTACTTATAAAGGTTAGAGTTGGTGATGAATTTATTTATGCGACCAACAACTTTCATCAATAGAAAAATGCACCCTTACCCACATGTGGCGATGTGGGACTAGCAACCTTTCAAGAGATATAAACAAACAAATGCACTTTACTCACATGTGGGATCTAAAACAAATTAACAAGTACACTATTACTTTCACACTTGAAGAATGCACAAATAACAAAATGCAAAAATGTGACTCCAACTCAAAATTATGCTCTTAAACCGTGACCTTACTCATATTTTAGTTTCGTATCAACGCACTGGCATCGTGCTAGTTAAGAAAAAAAATAGAGTTTGTGTTACAAGGGACATCCTTACAAACAAAGGATGTCACTCTTCTATCATTATTTTCCCTAGTTTTGTTGGCATCCGCAATGACCCAAAGCTTGGCCTCGTTCTTGATTATGTTAAGCAAAATGGGTGGAGAGGCTCTCTTGTGATGGAAGACATGGGTGTTCCAATCGCCCAAAACATATGCATTGTAAAAGAGGCCATGCCTTTCTCATTTGAGATGTTCATGCCGGAGAGGTTGATCCATCAATCCTTGGCAGAGCGCTCCAAGTGACATAAGGAGGTATCAAAGGTTCCATTTCTAGCCTGCGGTGCATTGGAACATTGGTTAGCTGTGCGCGGCCCATACTTCATGCGTGACCTCCAAAAGTCATATTCTGCTCCTGAGCTCAAATGATCTCTCATGAACAGTAAAATCGAAAAAATAATAGATAAATTCAAAAAAATCTGAAATTTTTATGTGGTAAACTTTGACAAATGTTTTATATACTTGCCAAATTTCAGCACAAAATGACATTCGTGGAAGTGAAAAAACAAAATCTGTAATTCAAAATGTTTTCAAAACTAGCATTTTTGGAACATCGATTTTGTAGTTTTTTCCACGACTTCCACGAATGCCATTTCGTGCTAAAGTTTTGCAAGTATACAAAACATATGTCAAAGTTTTTCAAAAAAGAATACAATTTTTTTTGATTTTTTTTACTATTTTTTTCGGTTTTACTATTAATGAGGGAGCATTTGAGCTCAGGAGCAGAAACTCCACGTCTCGTAACCTCTTTTTTTCTCATTCCTGGGCAATTACAACTGAAATTTGCGCTGACATAATTTAGAGGACTTACATGCTTTGGTGAGGAAAGAGATGAACACCACCAGGAGTGCTAGCCCGGCCAAGATGCCAATTATTATGGCCACGGTCCTCCCAAATTCGTCTCCCGAAT
Source organism: Hordeum pubiflorum (assembly GCA_000582825.1). NCBI lineage: Eukaryota > Viridiplantae > Streptophyta > Magnoliopsida > Poales > Poaceae > Hordeum > Hordeum pubiflorum. The sequence goes on along the minus strand of CBMN010035445.1, from coordinate 4,844 downwards.
AGTCTGTCACCAAGCCAAGCAGATTAATAAGTCCAAAAGAAACAAGTGCAGCACTCACACAAAAGTGCTCCCTTTGTTCACAAGGAATATAATCAGTACGAGTAGCTTCTATCATATGATCAGTAAATTTGTACTGTGCTGAAGCTGAACACGTCGGTGTGTGTAAAGCCATTAAAGCCATTATATGAAGTTACCCATGTTTATTGCAATTTTTTGTAGGTAGCTTACCAAGCTGTAAATCACAGCTAATCTGTTTTGAACCCCACCATTACCTCTCTCACATCTAACAAAACGCTAGCTTGGAATATATTCTGCCTGTCCTCCTCTTTATCAACTTTGGAAGTTTACCAATTCAGAATATATGCTCGTTGCCATTGCCCCATGCCCTTCATATCACCTTTTGACTGATCATCACTAATAATAGTTGTCTAGTGGTCACCAGAGTTGCAACCGACGACTAGGCCATGGTACGCAATTTCTATTTTAAGATTTTTTGTTTGCTTTCGCTGTTGTTTAATCTAATTTATTCAAATTCATGTGTATGTCTCGAACTTCATTACTCAAAGGGAATGTTAAACGTTAGTATTCGGAAGAAAATCGGTTAGAAATACGGAAATGATAAATCCCGAACGTTTGGATTTTAAGCATGGAAACCCGAACATTTTTCATGACAAGTTCAGTTCACGTGAGGTTGACAAACATGACAATGTTCTAACAAAAAAAGAAAAACTGAGGCAAAGTTGCCATGTTGTAACAACTAAAGTTACCACCTCGCGTTAACTAAAGTTGTTATGAAAAAATTCGAGTTGCCATGCTTAAAATCCGAACGTTTGGGATTTATCAGGGTCCTAAATAACTTGCGAAGAAAAAGAAAGACTACTTGTGATGATCTGTTGAAGCTGAAGACGATTAAACTGCTGCAGTGATGCTTAACTAGTTGGCATTGTGGCTTGCGTACCCTGGGAAGAGCGGAAGTCGTGTCCATTTTGCCAGTACTTGACGTAGCACTGCTCGAGGTAGACGTCGGCGGCCAGCGCCGAGCCGCACGTCCCCTTGAGCTGCACCACCGCCTGCGCCAGGCACGCGGCGCAGTCCGGCGCCGCGATGTCGCCGAGGCACTGCGCCACCCCCTGCACCGCGCCGGAGGCGGTCAGCTTGTACCCCGTTGCGGCCTGCGTCTGCAGCTCCCTGAGCACGGCGTCGCGGTTCTTGAGGAACCCGGCGTCCTCGCTGCTGCTGGAGCTGCACTTGCGGTACGCGACGGTGTTGTCGGCCCGGCCGACGAAGTCGCTGGCGTCGTACCGCACGTAGCAGCCGTCCACCTGCAGCGACGCGGCGTACGAGTTGGCGCACACGGCGCCCAGGCGCGCCACCGTCTCCCGCACGCACGCCACGCACTGGCCGCGGCTCAGGTCGCCGCGGCACTGGTACAGGCCGTACGCGGCAGTGCGGGCCGCCTCCGCCTGGCCGACGCCGCCGCCCGCGGTGAAGCTGTTGTAGGCTGCGCCGGACGAGGCGGTGGAGGCGATGGAGGTGAGGAGGGAGTCGAGGTTGCTCTGGAAGGCGGTGTCGCGCTCGTACTTGGACGGCGAGCACCCGGCGTAGATGAACGCGCCCGTCGCAGCCTGCGCCTGCGCGACGGCCGTCGGTGCGGCGTGGAGGTGGAGGAGTAGCGTGATGGCGACGAGGGTGCCGAGCTGAGGCATGGGTGATGCAGTGGCCTGGACAGCTACGGAGCATGCACACGCGCACGAGCTAGCTTCGGATTTGGTGCGATTCGCAGCTGGGCGCGCGTGTCCGTGGATGGCCTTGTGATTGTGTTGGGCAAGAGATGCATTTAAGTTGGAGGTACAACGGTTTATCCGGCCGAAATGGTCGGTGCGGTGCCGCTCGTACCAGAGATTTTGTACGCCGTCGAGGTCGAAAGTCTAGCTCACGAACTCGGCGTGGTGGGCTTTCAGCAATACTACTTTGCAGCCATTTCTTTTATTGAATTTTTTTGCGGGAATTCTTTTATTGACACTTACTCCTTCCTTTCCATAACTTTTGTTGTGGTATTACCGAAAACAATTTTTTAGAAGGAGATAGACCCATCCATGCATCAATCGATACATGCATTCATCTTTATTAACTAGCAAAACGGCTCGTGCGTTGCAACAGGAGAAAAAAAATTACAATCTCCAATGGTCATGATCATATTTTGCTGCATCACCGAGATAAGCTATCACTCTCATTTTCGTGAAATCATGAACAATTTTTGAAAATCATGAGCATATTTAAAATTGTGAACATTTTTTAAATTCGCAAACATTTAATAAAATTAGGAGCATTTTTTGAATTCATGAACATTTTAGACTATTTGGAAATATATTTTTTAAAATGTGAGCATTTTTTAAAACATGTTTCTTGAATCGACGAACATGTCTAGAGTCGAAGAACATTTTTTACGAAATTGGTGGAACGATTTTCGAAATTGATGAATTTTTTTAAACACATGATAATTTTTGAATCAATGAACATTTTACAAATTAATAAACTATTTTTTAATATATGAACAGTTTCTGAATTTTTAGAAAAAATTAAATTCATGAGCATTTTTTGAATTGACGAATTTTGTTTAATTTCATTAACATTTTGTAATACTTGAAATTTTTAAAAAATTATGAACCTCTTTTTATTTCGGGAACATCTGTTTAAAATTTTGTGAACATTTCTTAAATATGCGAACATTTTTTTTAAATCGCAAATATTTTCTGAATCCATAAACGTTTATTAATTATTAAACATTTTATTTCAAAATTCCTATTTTTTCTAATTTTGGAAACATTTTTGAATTTCCAAATTATTTAAAGTGGAAAAAAACAATGACTGAAAACGAAAACAAAAAATAAAAACTGAATTAAAAAAACAGGTCGCTCATATATGGGCCGACCCAAAAAGGTGCGGTGTGTCTTTTTCTAGCAGACAGAGCACAGTATATGAGGTTTCTACTGCTTGGGCCGGCCCAGTTCGAGATTTTTCTGTATGAAACGTTTTTTATCACTTATTGGTGGCATTGGTGGCTAATATTTTACAACTTTAGGGGCAATTTTGATGACGTACGGACAGAAGCACTCCTTCCTTTATTAGTAGGTAAATATTATTCAACAACGGTCTGACAAGAACATATATCAAACCATTTGAAGCCACCCATCACACCTACAAACTCGATAATGTGAAGTGTCCTCACCCCCACCATCTAGATCCACGGTCACCGTCGTTCCGTTTGTATGCCGTATCATGAGTCTACACCCGGTGCAACAAACCTAAAGTGTGCACCGCATGCACACGTTTTAAAAACCGTCATCATCATCGGACCGCTGACCCATCTTCAGGAAGGAGATCCTCATCATCCTTGCAAGGCCAACCATCCGTTGACGCCGCCACGGCGTCAAACAATGCCGCCGCCCTATGCTTGTCTATTTCATCGCATCTATCGCCGAGACTCAGCCGCACCATGTCGCCAAGATCCACCGTCGTCGACGCGGTGAATGAGACGCTGATCCACCTGCCAACCTTTACACTATCGTCGCCGCTATAGCCCTTGCACGCGGAGCTCACCGCTCGCAGCAACCCTCCCCGAACACCCAAGCCTCCGAAGCGGCGCCTCCATGGAGGGTACAACGCGTAAGGCATCGCCACCACCCAATCCAAGACCGATTTTGGACTTTCGTCCGGGAGTGTGTCAGGGAGAGACCTCGGCTTTGCCTCCAAGGAGGGTAACAACGTCGAGATACATCGCCGGTGCCGGGCCAACCAACCGACAAAGTTTCCTTCGGTCCCCATCCTATTCCACGAACCTCCGTCTGCTCCGGATCGGGTAACAAGACGTCACTGAGACGAGAGTGCCATGGGTGCTCAACCCTCCAAAGAGGAGTATTGAGAAGGACATTCGGATCAGAGCAACAACTCAGTCGGGCCGTCGGAGCACCCAAACTGGGCCGCCAAGCCGGATCGAGGAAGATCTGACCTGAAGCCAACGATAGACATCACCACCCTGCACTGGCCTCCGGCTTCCAAGCATCGGATCTAGAGGGACCCGACTTGAAACCATCGACACACGCAACCTCCAGATCTTGCACAACATGCAGCCACCATACCGCGCCGCGAGTACGCCGCCATGTTGTTGACGCGCCAACCGTACGCCGCCGCCAAGAGTGCCCATTGCCACGCCGCCGTGCCCCACGCTAACCCAGTTCCTTCATTCGGTCGGGTCATCCCGTGTGAGCCAAAACGACGGAGGGGAGAGGAGCTCCGCCGCCGCCCTGCCAGCCGGGCTTCGGTTGGCGGCGCTTGCTACTTGTAGATGCGTTGGATGTTTCCCCGAAGAGTAAGGGATGATGTAATACAATAGCGATGGGTATTTCTCTCAGTTGACAACCATGTTTTATCGAAACAATATGAAGCGATGCAAACACACGATCAACAGTTCCTGCACACACAAGAGCAAATACTTGCACCCAATGTAGTCAAGAGGGTTGTCAAGCCCCTTATACTCGTTAATTACAAGGATTAAATCTTGATAAAGTGGGATAATAAAAACTAAATAAAAGTAATAAATTACAACTAGTATGTTTGTGTATTTTTTGAATATATAATATGAAGATGGACTCTGGGGCCATATCATTCACTAGAGGCATCTCTAGCATATTAGCGTTGTGCACAAATTACTGTTGGACAATTGATAGAAAAGCAAAAAAGTTATGCGGCATTCATGTCATGATCTATATATAGGCATTACGTCTGTGACAAGTAGACCAAAACGATTGTGCATTGATATGTCTTTAACGTATCTATAATTTTTG
>CBMN010035443.1:50-15415 GCA_000582825.1 Hordeum pubiflorum | reverse complement strand
TAGAGTCCAAAAGAAGGGCAAAAGTGTGAGAAAAAGTNGATACGACGGAGACGTATCATCCGCTCACAGTCGCTCGCCGCTTGCTAGCACACGCAATCATATTGTGCCACGTGTCTGTTTTAAAACAGATTTAGTTTCAATTTTGAATTGGTCATATCTTTTATGTTTTAAGTCCAATTTGAGTGATTCCAATTGCTAGAGGTTCATAAAAATAAGGAAACAAAAACATATTTGAAGTTTTAAAATTTGAATTTGAATCAGATCCGATTTAAACTTGTTTTGCTTAGAAACTTTTACTAAAAAATTATTTTTGAGTGAATCCTTTTGCTACTGTTTTCTAGTGGAATCGTTTATCCAGTGGTTTAATAAAAATTTAATTGTACATCTCATTTTGATCTGTTAAAACAGATTCGAAACAGAACCCTTTTATGCCTAGTTTTGTTGAAAACAAATTGTTTTCTTTCAATTTTAAAAGTAATTATTTTGTTACTTAAAACCAATGTTGAGGATATCGCTTATCGTTATCGTCTCGGTCAGTTGGGGATTCAAGATTAATCGGAAATCGGCCGTTTAATCGATTTTATCGGTCGACTATTAATCGACTATGTTTTGCAAATCCCAGGTTCCCAACACTGAAATATGTTATATTTAACACCAAAAATATATTGGAAAAATGTGTTACCTTGATTCCTAGCCTCTAAATCCTTGTATAATGACAAAAAATAGGGCAATAGTACATATTGCATAACAAGGTCCACAAAAACATAAATAAACATAATTTTTGCAAACATAGTGCCAGGAATAGGCCTGATTTATCGAAATATTCCCGATAAATCACTTGTCAGAGCGATAAATCGTCCCAAAAGATAAACGGTAAAGATAAGGCATACTCTTATCGGTCACCCCACCTGTAGCGATAAATCGGACGATAAATCGCTGAATCGGACGATTTTTTGAACAATACTTAAAACTAATTACAGTAGGTTTTTAAGTTGACACCAGCAACTTTTTACCAAACTTATTTTATTTTGTTTAGATTAGCTTTTGTGTTTCTTTCATTTCCATCTTTACTTTGAACTCACAAATAGTTTTGATTTTGTTTCTTTTGCTAAAATAGTTTTTTAGAAAAAAATATTTTATGTATATTTTATTTATTTGAGCTTCATTTTTTGTTAACTTTAATTTAGATCAGAAGAAAAAATTATAAGTAGTAGAAACTTGTTTTGGTTTAGTTCTAAGTTAAATCTTGTTTTCATCATAACTTGAGTTTTATAATAGCTTTTCAATTGATTCTTTTTGCCAGTGAAAGATATTATAAAGTACTTTATGTTCAACTAAAACTTTATATTTTATTTTCTGTTAAAATTTTATTTTCTCCAGAGAACTTAATCTGTTTTAGTTGCTAAGAAACTTGAGTTTTCTTTAGGTTTTAATAAAGTTTATTTTGATTCGTCTTTTGGATTGCTCCTTGTTTCTTTATAGTTTTTCTGGTTGTTTCTTTTGATTGATTGTTAGTATTATTGCTTATCTAAATGCAATTCTTTCTTACAATAGATTCTTTCGGAGTGAGATGATTAGAACATTCAGATTTGTGAGAGCGATGAACTTCACCAACAAGTACCAGGGAAGTCCACTTTGATCATGTTAAGATTATACCAATGTTTCATTGCATTAGATTCAACCTTTTCCACCATGCATGCAAAGTAGGTAATTTGGAAACTTAGTTCTTGAGTAGTATCATCAGGTAGGCACCCAGGTCCTTGTTACTGAGCCCCGGTAACGTTATATTTATCAATTGCTATGCTTAGTAGACAGGGATTGGTATGAGTGTTCATGAAAGATGTGAGAGTGATGACTCTTAATCAATGACGACAAATTCAAGACTTCAAGACTCAAGCCAAGATTTGAAAGTACCTTTGGGTGGAAATTGGTTGAACTGCGCCCTGGAGGACCAGTGGTTAGCCTAGGTGTTGCTGGAGAAGTGCCAGTCAATCATGTGGAAAGCTCCACCCAGGCTCAAAGAGATGGAAGGATACTTCAAGACCGGAAGCTTACCTGTACAACCGCAAGTCACTATGGCCTCTGGCTTGGTTGATCTTAGATGTGACTCTGGCTGGACAGTGCTACGAGATGTAGACGAATGGTAGGATTGGATGGGCAGTGGCAGTGATCAAGCAAACTCTCTGAAAGACCATGTTTTGATCATCCTGTTCTCAAACACGAGGCAGTGCGAGGACATAAAAGGAGGGATCGAATCTTGCAGGTAAAGTGCGCAAAACTCTACAGAGTATTAACCTAATCGATTAGTCGTGTCCCCGGTTACGGACAACCTGATCCTCTAGAATTGGATCTATCTCGGAACTCTCAACACCACACTATAAATGGATTACTGAATGGATTGATTATTGGGTTTTTAATGATGACTTTGGGATATGAGATTTTGGTTGGCAGAACCATCTCATTAATGACACAAATTTGTAGTAATTAATTGACTCCTTTTTAGTAGGGAAAAACCTGCTTTTATGCAAAAATCTCAGACATAGAGCCTTCACAGCCATATTGCACATAGTGATAGAGTTATTTTCAGCTGACTTTAACTATGATCTTGCCAGTACATTCAATGTACTGACCTACACGGCTACAACTTATCATGTTGCGGGAATTTCTACGAAGAGTAAGAGTTACATTGTAGGGTTACGGTCTACACTCAACTTGTCGTTAGCGTCGATGGGACTGCACACCCTTATGATTGTTTTCCGCTGTGTTATATGAGGTATGCTCTGGATCTGCGTTAACTTTTTAACATGTGATGTATGATATTTCATCAGTGTACTGTGTGTGCTAGCATATTGATTCATAGCACAGAAAGTACAGAGGCGCCGATCCATTTGGGTTGGGTCGCTACAATACTCGTCAGCCACGCCATGAGGGTGCAACTTTGGCCGGTTTGGTTGCCTGGCACCAAAATCTTGAGTCATACAAAACTTGAAGCACCTCTTAATCAAACCTACTCGAAACGTCTGAATCGGTTGTTTCATCTCGGCCAGGCTCTCAACATGTATGGAAGAAGGACATGGCACCAAGCTCATTCATGTAGTAAGTTGGCATGTGCTTAATTTTCAAATCAATGTCTTCTATCGAGCAATGTGAAATATCTTCAACAATTTCTTGATAATGAGAGGAAGACATAACACTTATACCAGCTTCAACAATTTCTTGATAAAGAGAGAAAGAAATAACACTTAACTAGCCCCAATACCTTACAAGCCATGGTAACAATGATTATCAATCTTGACAGAAATAGTAGCCATGCCAACAACATTGGAAGATCTTTGATGTCTAATAATATCAGTAGCTTCTTCACAATACTGGATAACTTGCCCATCAATATTCCTAGTCGCAGATATTTAATCATAGCTACTTCATGTTATGTTTCAATTTTATCATAAGGCGTATGTGTTTTTAATTCACCTTTATTACCTACAATAGTTACCAATGAGTGTTCTTTAATCCTAATAGGAAATAGTGGTTTCTCAAGATAAGTAGACGGTAACACCGAACAAACAGTATGAACTTGAAATTCCCTATTAGAAACAATATTTTCTTTATAAGCATCTTGAAATGGGTAATGACATTTCACCCACGTTGTCATTACGAACATTGATATGAGCAACACACGTATAAAAGTTGACAAACATTTCATAATCAAATCCAAATGTAGCACCATGAAACACATCAGTTTCAGCAAAAGATTGACTTAATGCAATCATATTCAAAGTTCATATCTTGTTCTTTACTTTTATAAATTTCCCAATCATTGCCATTATGCAGTATTCTTTCAATATGATTCAATCAACTATTGACTTCTTTATTATTAAAGAAAAATTTGAAATAAGTATCAAGGTTCCTTATTATTTTGATGAAGCCTTGCATATAAATTTGTAATAATAATCTATTTGGAGAGCTCATGATTGGGGCATTTGAGCATTAGTGATTTAAGCCTCACTCAAGCTTGAGTCAAGCTTTCTCTGAAATGAGGCAAAAAATTATTAATATAATGCATATCCTCATGTACCTGTTTAGTAGGGTAAACTTGGAGCTAAATTCAAAACTGAGTTCATGACATCCTATCTCATAAGGATTATGCAAGAGCCTAAACCATTCCAATGTCTTTCCCTCGAAAGATGGAGGGGGAATTTTTTCTTTACTTCATCATCTGATAAACATGAAAGTATACAGACATCACACAAATCTTTAAGTTTGAGCAAATGATCTTTAGGTTGAACAATTCTGTCTCATGCATAACAGTTAATTCTCACATGCTCAAGTAAGACAGTGGGTATTTCATAAAGTATTTTAGAAGGTGGAGGTTCCCTCCTAACCATGGTAGTGGTGTAGGAAATCCCTCCTAACAAATTATTTGCAGCATGGTTTTCCATGGTGAACTAAAAGAGCAAACGAAAATAAAAATACCAGCACAATAAACACTTTTTTTTACTAAATTCCACTTAGCAACAACGCTAAACTCGTCGGCTTCGGCGCTAGAAAAAAGTCTTGATAACCCACAAGTGTAGGGGATCTATTATAGCCCTTTTTAGATAAGAGTGCCGAAACCAACGAGAAGTAGAAGAGATTAGTTGATGGAAACCGATACAGAATCACTGTAAAAGCTGCAGAGAGTGTTTGATGGGTTGTTTGATCACAAGAGTAACTGTAAGAATAGAATTTGTGACAAAAGTGCAATGGTGCAGCAAGTGGCCCAATCCTTGACTATGCCAAGAACAAGCCAGTTGTATTACTTATAGGGACTAAACTGCTCTCGAGACACATGGAATTTCACCAAGTTACTTTCATCTAGTTTTGTTGAGTTAACGTTCATTGCCTTGATAATTGTTGTGTGGTGGAACCTATACTAATGTCTTGTTCTTAGTTCAACGGACAACATACTGACAATTATGCTCTTTATGCAAGCATCTGCAAATACACAAGAGTAATTAAGATAACATTAAACTCTAGGGTTCTAACACCCCTCATGCAACAGTTCATAAACTTAGGGTTTGGTAGATTCTCTCACTCCAGCCACCCATCAAAAACAAATTAATCACACAATTCTCTTCTCTAGGACCATAATGGTGAAGTGATGTACAGTTGAGATTCACATATTACTACTAGAGAATAACACCCGCAACATAATATCCAAACATTGAAATTTATTTAACTTCACATGATTACTAGTAGCAAGGTTTATCCCATGTCCTCACGAACGTAAAAGACTACTCACAAGACATCATATGGATCATGATCAGAGGGGATGGTAATATGATTAATAATCTGAACATACGACTCTTTTATCAGTAAAACTTCTAAGCAACAACTAAAAGTAGTAACCAACACAAGTAAGTAATCTCAAGAAAGGATCATAGGTAACTGTTCTTAGATCATAAAGTAGGAAGAGATGGAGATGATGGTGATGACAATGTTTGATGTAGATGGTGATGGCAATGATAGTGGCTTCGATTTTCCCCTCTTGGATGGATGGAATTATGGCAGATCAACCCGTCGGAAGTGAACCAGTTTCGCCCCGTAGGCAGCGGTGGAAAAATCAATCATTTTAAGTGTAATAAAGGGGGGCACCGGAGGCACCTGGGAGGACACTTGTGGACCCCAAGCAACACGTGGGACCCATAGGACTCTCCCTGCGAGGTGGCAGACATGTTGTTCTCGTGAGACAAATGCGAATATATTTTTTATTCATGTTTTTTATGTTTGGAAAAATAATTTATTTGATGCCCTTGTTGTTGACCTTTTCTGCAGCTTTTCGGCAATTTCCCTTTCCCGGTGAAACATGTAAATCAAGAGGAAATATGCAATTGCATGATGCAAATGTGTGAAACATATCATTGACAAAGAGAAATTTATTATAAGAAACAACGATACAAAATATCATATGTACACCACCTGATTATCATGTACACTCTACGCTCCTCCGTCGACACCCCTATACTTACTGTCAGCAAAATACCCATGATAGAACTGCTTTTGGTATCCAAAACAGGTTTAACTTAAAATGCGCTAAAACAAAGGAAAAGGAACAAATCATGAGTACTGAGTAATGTCACTAGTTGTGACAGCATGATATTAAAGCCGATTTGAAAGTTGAGGGACATGTCCTACTAGGTTATATATCCTTTGATTTTTTTTGTAAGTTGTCAAAAATGATAGAAGAGAGTTGTCTAGTTAATTTGCGGGAAGCCGGATGAAAACCGTTAGAACATGCCCATAATATAGGGCACCCCAACCGATCATAGAAGTACAAGAGAGTTGTCCAAGTAATTTTTGGAAAACCGGATGAAAACCGTTGAAACATGTCGGGAAGATGAAGGCACTCCGATCGATATGACTACAACCCAGATCCCCACCCACCGTCAATGAGAGGAACGCGGTGGAGATAGTCTATAATGTCATCGTCGTCATTTCTCCCCAAGCAAGAGACTCCAACGGCACCACAGACGGCCCACCAAAAGCCAGTAGACAAGCGGCACACGAAAACCCCGTCAACCTATGTCAAACAATCCACCAAATGCGTTGAACCAGACACTTCGGTGACGAGTCCCCTCGGAAAAAAGAAGTAGCACCAACATAGCTCAACGTGACCATCACATGGCATCGTCGCTACATCTTCGGTTTCACGCCTAGAAACATGCCGAATGGCCGATGAAGAATGGCATGCCGCGACCCTGCTCCTCGTGGCACCATTATCACAACGTCATCGTATGTGAGACACCAACCATGACATCGGCACGCGCACTTGCACCGTTGGTTCAGCCATCTACTGAGTACGTTTTCATGTAAGTCCAGCATCAAGAGAGTGCGAAAGGGACGATGGGCGACATCCAAAAGCGGGGTGGCGTGGAATAACATTATGGCTTGACCTGATCCACATCGAAGTTTTAGGGTTTCGTTTGAAGGATATGACTCAAAGGTGGAGAAAAAGTGAGAGCTCCACAATCGGCCCTCATGAAGGAAACGTCGCATACAAGCATCATGTTCTTAAAGTTTTCGTCTTGCTTTATAGATAAAAAAATCATCATATATACAACTAAGTTCGCAGACATGATGCTATGGAGACTTTCGCCCGAGCAGGCGAGGCCTTTGGGAATAAGGAAGCCGCTCTGGCTGATGGATGTAGGGTCGAAAGTCCAGGGCAGAGTACGAGCAGCGCATGTGACACGCTGCCACATACGCAGAAAGGAGCAGCAGGCACTTGCACAAATTTACCAGCATAGCAGCAGGCAGGGAGCCTAGGCACGAAACGGCAGCAGATCGGTCGCTCCCAATTGCCCATTGCCATTACTCTCTCTTCTTTTGACGAGAGAAAGCACCCCGCGTTCCGCTCCCAGAAACGAGCAGGATTTCCACCGGACGACAGAACACGCCCCGACGATACAACCCGTCACGTAGCCGGAGAGACCCTGAACCGGCATCCACCGAACGTGCCGGGAAAAGTCTCTTCTCGCCGTCTCGATGAGTCGGACAGGAGGTGCCATCTGGGTGTGGTTCCACCCGCCCGCGTCGTTCGTCCCTCCCCTGGCACAGTGGCACGTCCGTCGAGTCCAGTCGCACATTCTGTCCCGTCCCTCCCCATCCGTGTGGTGTGGTGTGGTGTGACCCCCGCATTCCCCGCCGCGCCACCCCGCAAATCTGCCCTCTTCCTTGCCTGCCTACTAAACCCTACCCCCTTCCTACCGGCCTTCCCCCGGTGCGACCTCCACTCGACTCACGAGCGGCACCAGCAAGGTAGGACGACTGGTTGGTTTCGTCTGTTTGTTCCTCGCCTTCCGCTGGGTTTCTTGTTGGCCTGCAATCCGGGATCGGTTTGGGGTTTCTCGCGCTGATCTTTCGCATCCTCTCTGGCATCGTTGGATCTTTCGTTTTCTTTGCCGCATTGTAGGGTTTTTTTATGATGCGGTGATACTCCTGCTCATGGCCTTGCCTGCATTTTTTTTTCATGTTCATTCATGGGTATGTCAGAATGTGGTGTCGCGGATCCATTGGTCGTGCCATGGCATCACTCATGCACTGATTGGGATTGGAGTGTTGAGGCGAGGCTGATGCGCACGATTTCTTGAAAAAAAAAAAGAACGAGCTTCAAGCTCCTCGCGCCATGGCGATTCTCCAAGATTTTGAGCTTAATTTCTCTTGTTTTTCTTTTCTCCAGTAGTCTTTACTCCTGGCGAGGGAATGGTTTATACTGTGAATGTTGTCATGTTTATTCGACTTTCTAGCAAATTGGCTCTAAATCCGTTGGCGCTTCATGTTTTTTCAGGTGGTTTTCGTGTGGGGTGGATTATAAAACATTGAAGGATGGTTCTGAACAAGCTGCTTCAGCTGTTTGGAGTAGGCAAGAACAAGAAGAAGGATTCCAAGAAGAAAGGTGATGTACCCTTCCCGATCCAACATGATTTATTTGTCACTGCTAGACTGCTAGCGATTCACATGCATGGTCGATCGGGCTTTGTTCATTGTAATGGGTATTTCCATCTTCAAGAGAATAATTTAGTTTGTTCAATGATGTTCTCATCCGACGGGGTTACCACTCTTTCTTCCAGCAACTCTGGTACGAACATGTTCTTGATCGGGGTGCAGGGAGACTGCATATCTACCGTGCAGTTGTAATGGATAAAATTCTTCATTTAATTTGCTTGCTTGCTCTGTGGTTCAGATAGTTATATATCGGGATGGTTGGGCGTTTACTTTGCACTAATTTGTCTTTCTTGTGTTGGAACGACTGAACTGTATGGTTTAACTCTTAGGAACCCAACAAGTTCTATGTTGATAGCTTACCACATGATCAAGAGACACACCGCAAATGCCACATTGTGGTGTGGGACATGCATTGCCACACGAAACATAAAAGATGATATATTGGTGTAGTTATTAATGCTACTAGAGTTTGGTTGGATGGAGGAATACCTAGGGTTCGGCAAGCCGGCATGGGACTGAATCTTAACACTGCCATATTACTTGGTTGGCCAGTCCCCTCCTAGCCAAACTATCTCTTTTTTTAGTTTGGTTAGACGTGAAATGACATTATGAATCCATGTCTCTCTGTGGTCAACAATATCCGAAGTTTGTTATATTGAACCCATCTTGTAATAAATAAATATTTTTTTGTTATTTTTCCTCAATGTTCTTCTAATAAATAAATGAATCATTTTATGCAGGAAAGTCCATCAACCCTGTTTCGCAAGGTAGCCTTCCATGCCAAATGTAAACTCTTGAAATGTCCCATATGCGCCTTCAGATTACACATATTAGTTTTGAACCTTTCAGCAGTTATCTGAAAATGTATATGACACTTTCAGTTGGTTGAGTACTGAGTAAAGTAAGCCCTGAAATGGATCTAGGAGTTGCGAAAATTAAATACTCATGGCCTTACTGAATGCAAAGAAAGACAGGCAGTGCAGCCACTTGGGAGTTGTATTTCCATTGTCAAACATTTGTAACCACTGGCTTAAGGAAGCAGTTAGTTTGGTGCTCTATAGAATGAGGACTGAACTACATGCATTTATCATACATGTCGTATTCACCTCTTGAGGAAATCACAGTTATTTATATTTTAATTTATACATCTAGTACTTCTTTTATGGACACTGTAGGATTACTACAAACGGGATCCAACTTTTACAGAAGTTAATACGAAAACTAGCTGGTAATTCTTGGGGGGTGGGAGCAGGGATACAGAAAATTGAGGTAACTGGACTTGCTAGATTGAACCAGTAGATTTATTATCTGCCACAAAGATGTGCTTTCACACTAATATTAGTTGTAATGATAACTTGATACTAGTATTCACAACAAAGAAACACAATGCTTTCAGGTGAAAACTACCAAAACCGAAAACTACAGAGGCATTGTCGAAATGAACCTCAACAGATAAGTGGTGTAGGCTGCATCCGATGGGATATCCCATTCTGTATCTCTGTCCTAAACTTCTGTGTACATATTTGGTGATAACATACGGCATTAGTCAACATTCTACTGGATTTCAGGTGCTGCTCCACACTCCACTCTTAATATCCTTGCGAGCAACAGTCTTTTGGATCCATGTTCAAGTGGCGCTGGTATGGTGCTATCACTGCAAAAGGACGAGCCTGAATGTTCGAGTAATATCTCATTGATGATAAAGGAAGTTAATGGATCTGAAAATGAGGATCACAAGTCATTTAACCAATTTGATGTTGTTCAAGATTACTCGGACCACCACTATGCAAAGACTTCACCAGGGAAGGTATGCTATGTCCTTTCTTGAACTCTGTTTCTGTTAGGCCCAACTGCGAACTAATTGCCACCTCCTATCTGTGACCAGACTACCAAAGATTGGGCGAAAACAATCCAAAATGAATGGAAGCTTCTACAGAGAGATCTACCTGGTCGGTACATATGTAATATCTTTATATGATAAAATTGGTATATTTGTTGATCAGACTATCAGTACATTGACGATGAATAGCACCACAGGTCCTTTACTATTGTCAACAAACTTCTGTTTATGCTGATCATATATTAATTTTCGCTAAATAAAATATATCAAATATGTGTTAACCTCACGGTAGTATCACAATTCATAACATCCTGTCTCAATTTGATTACGATATGTTTATTGATTCTTCTAACTTGATTGTGTGGGTGGGACTTTTTGAATGGCTGTATCATGGCATTATTCATGTTTGCCTCCATGTGTTTAAAAAATTCCATGATACCATTTCTGTGCGTATGAATGCCCCCTGCCCCCCTACTGTATCTGTATAAACTTTAAAGGATGGTACTATTACCTCCATCCAGTCAATCAGTCATCATTCTCTACACTTGGTTTATGCCGATTTTATCTTACTAAATTTGTGTTAACTTCAAGGTAGTATTCGCATACTCTACCTTAATTTGATGAGTGGCTGAAAAACCTGAAAGTTTTGATGGTTGTTCAGTCCCAAACTTGACACAATTCATTCTCAATTTATTTAAATATTACTTGATGCTATTTTTGTTTATACCAACTCCCCACAGACTGCTACTACCGAAACTTCAAAGGGTGTACTGTTGTTTCTTTACAACCATCATTTTCTGCATTTGTTGGCCCTTTCATACAGTTTCTCATGATGGATTCTTGACCCCTTTCCATACTATCTTGTCATAGTGGATTTATCATGTTTTCAGAAACTAATCATTTATATCTCGAATGAATGGGAAAACTGGAAACTACTCGCAACTCCTAAGCTAATGGGTAGTAATAGGAGGTCCTAGTGTCAACACATGTGTCATTTCATATTTGCAACTGCAGTCTTTCTTTTAGAGCTTTTGCTCCTTAATCAGTTGATTTCTTGTATTAATAATACTTGGGTTTGAGTTTTGTTTCAATATGCAGAATCTATTTATGTTAGAGTTTATGAGGATAGGATTGATCTGATTAGGGCTGCTATTGTTGGGCCTGCTGGAACTCCATATCATGATGGTCTGTTCTTCTTTGATGTTTGTTTTCCTCCTGAATACCCACGATGTCCACCGGTATGTTACCACTTCACAGCCTCCTTCCCCTTGTTTTTACCACTTCATACCAGTCCTCCAAAATTGCAATATCTTAACAGAAACCTATTCAATATGCACAGAAAGTTCATTTCCATTCGAGTGGGCTTCGGCTTAATCCAAACTTGTACGAGAGTGGTAAAGTTTGCCTCAGCCTGCTGAACACTTGGTTAGGTTCTGGATCTGAGAAGTGGGGCAAGTCAAATTCCACCATGCTGCAGGTGTTGGTCTCCATCCAGGGCCTTGTGTTGAATGATAAACCATACTTTAACGAGCCAGTCATTTTTAGCTCTAAAGAAAAACATTCCCTTGGATATAATCAGACTGCGTTTGTTCTAACCTGCAAGATGATGTTATATTTACTTCAGAAGCCTCCAAAGGTAAGTATAGAACCCTCATTTCCTGCCAGGGTAAAAATGGTGTATTTGTTGTTCTTCATGCTGTGAAAGAAGATTTTCAATGTTCATGGTTACAACATTGCTCACACGCATTCAGAAAAAAAACTGCACAGATCCAAAAGCATCTAAATTCAGTGTTATGTTTAAACCAGTTCCTACCATAGTTAACTAAATTGAATCCTTTATGTTTTTATTTCTTGCAGAGAACTTGGAAGCAAATTCATTTTAATACTGATTATTTTGATGGATATCTTGTATCAAGTGTACTATACTTGTCATCTCCACGAACTCTTTTTAGTGGCGCAGTATCCCAACATTCCATATAAATATACTGGGTGGCGTTACTTTATTAAGAAGTAACGCCACCCAGTATATTTATATGGGATGTTGAACATACATCTTATGGAGTGTACACCTGTTTATTTAGGGCACTGAATTCATTCTTACAGGCATTTCGTTTTTCTTTTTCTGCAGCATTTTGAGACCCTTATTGTGTGCCATTTCCATGAGCGGGAGCGGGCCATCCTAGAGGCATGCCGTGCATATGCTTCTGGCATGGTCGTCGGATCATCGGTCAAGGATGGCCGGACTTACCTCCACAACAAGTGCTTTGTGGGTTTCAAGAAGTCCCTGGATGCACAGACTGAACTTCTTGCAAAGGAGCTAGCCACGAACAGACTTCGTGCGCTACAACTGAAGAGAGAGTTGGCTGCTGCAGATAACACCATGTCTACCAGCTAGGGTTCTCGTGTTTCAGAAGACACCTGGCCATTGGCTGTAGTTTAGCACTCGCTATTTGTTAGCTATTTGATGAAGAAAATTTGCCCCTTGATTTCTATGTCTACCCACTTTGTGGTTTTAGCATGCAACGTTAGTGCAATACATATTGGTAGAAACTCAGTTACTCTAGCTTCGGTACCTGCATAAAGATGGCAATAGAACCTGTGCCGCTTTGATGAGCAGTACAAATTGACATTTATTTTTTGTGCAACTCAAGATAGTTTGTGATGTTTTAAACTTCATTGAATCAACACAAATTGCAACGCAAGAAGCTATAGCATGTCCAGCTATTAGCTCGAAGATTCCTTCATCATTTGCCTCTTTTGTTTTCTTTTATTTTTCATATTTCTTACATTCTTATTTTTGGCCTTGGCATATGAATTTGTATTCAAAATTTCAGAACAAAACTAGGTGGAGTTATGTGGGGCATAATATAAGAGGGTGTATAATAGATACGTGGGGCATAACAAAAATAGGTTCATAACAAAACGTGATAGTGTTAGGTATGGTCAAGAAGAAGATACTGAGGAGAAGGATGATCCTGAAGTGGAGGAGGTTGAATATCCTGTGGATACTCAGCAAGCACCAAGAGGTCAAGGACACAAAACCAGTCCCAAGATGAAGACATTGCTTTGTGCCATGCTTGGATGAACGTGTCGCTTGATGCATCAGTTGGCATGGATGAAACGAAGAAGAGATTTTGGAGGATTGAAGACTACTATTGCGACACCGTAGCCGTCTCGTCCAACTGCACTCAAGGCTCTCTTGGACACCGTCGGGGCACCATACAAGAGCAATTCAACCGATGACGGTCCGATTGTATTGATCAAGTCTACCATGCAACACCGAGGGTACAAATCATGGAGTATGGGCCTATCATCCAAACCCTACACAAGAAACACAACAAGAAGAATAACGGCAAGGCCTTCACATTGCACCATTACTACAAGAAACTAGTTGGCAATGTGAAGTGAGTCCGAAGCAACTTTGAGACCACACCGAATATATCATGGATTAGCATATCTGTTGACGCCGATGAAGATGAGGATGGAAATCCTTACAAGAAGCCGGATGGGCAAAAGCATGCAGAAAAGAGGAAGAACTGTGGAGGCATTGGCACCTACAAGGAGGAGCTTTGTGTTATGATTGAGACCAAGAAAGCATTGGCGGACGAACGCAAATAAGGGAAAATGACAATGAGGAACGAGATCAAGTGCTTGGAGGATGAGAAGTGGAGGTCAAAGTGGCGGCCAAAGAGAGGAAGGTGAAGGCAGAGGAGCGTAGGATTGCTCTCGAGGAGGAGTGGCGTGCAAAAGAGAGGAAGGACGAAGGGCGAGTTATCTTGTTCATGAACGCATGCACGATGCCACAACAAGGAAGAATTGGAGCTCAGTCTTGTAGACATTATGACCCAATCAGAGGTCTCTCATGGGGTGATGGTGGTGGTCATTGGGGTGGTGGGGGTGGTGACGATTTCCTTGGAGTGGTGGTGGTGGTGATGAGCATGAAAGTGCTTGAGTTCGTGATGCATGCCTTTGATAGAGCTCGATCCACGACAGAAGAAATGCTATGTTGTGGTGATTTTGGATCAAACATGATCAATGTGGTGCCTTTTGGATGAACTCTATGATGCTTAAATTTGAATTGCTCGATTAGATGAACTATATGCATGTTTGCGGAGGGGAACACATCATGCTTGGGTCGGTCTGGTCTTGCGGGCTGGAGGCGGAGCATGCAAAAGCGCCAGTTAGGTCGAGCTTTTCCTGACCGGCATGCAAACACAAGCCCCCCCATTAGTGTGGTGTGCCATGTGTTCCCCTCCCCGCAAACTCGCACTCGCACACGCAACCACCCCCCCGACCGACCGCCTTCTCCCCCTCATGCGCCTCACCTCACTTTTTTCTCGGCTACTGGCTACTGCACGACTACTACCGAACCCCTTTCAACGCTTCCCTTCATCTCCCTTCCCTCTTCTGCTGCCTCTGATTCCGTCCTGCTCTGCTCTGCTCTATCGTGTTGGTTTGCTTGTTTCTTTCTTCAGCCCCTCATGATGGTTTTCTACTCTTTTGATTGTGCGATCCGAGGAGGAGGGAGGGAGGAACACCCCCAAGGTCATTTTTCTTTTCTTTCGTGCGACCTGCCCGCAATCTTTCATCTAGTGGATGCATAGTCATCAAGAGTAATAGTTAAGTTAAGCTTTAATCAAGTTCTTCACTGATGCTTAATCACTTAATAGTTTTAGGCTCTCGCTTTTTCTTGACTGGGATTCTCTCTAGTTCTTTGGGAGGAAAATGGGTTGCTCAGACAAACTCTTGTCTCAAATTTGTGTGAAGCAACTGATACGTCCATTTTGCATCATGTTTTCCTAATGTTATTTATAATGTTTTTATGCATAATAATGCTTTATGGAGTAATTCTAATGTATTTTCTCTCATAATATGCAAGGTTTATACAAAGAGGGAGAATGCCAGCAGCTGGAAGTGATTCATAGGATGATTCATAGGATGAGTAGAAGTGATGCTTAATCTGAAATAGAAACTTTAAGTCTAGTATATGAATTTTCATTTTTTACTGGAACGTTATCTTGAGCTGAAATTTTAAAACAGT
>CBMN010035442.1:0-12389 GCA_000582825.1 Hordeum pubiflorum | reverse complement strand
ATTTTCTAGAAATAGAATACAAGGTTATGGGGAGTGATCTTGTAAAATTATGGTCAATGATTTTTGCTTTGTCTGCTATCAATGTATCTTCCAAGGACATCAAACCCTGCTTCCTACTAACCTCAAAGATTTCAAGCCTTTCGTCCCAAGTGATTCGTACATTTAGTGAGCTTCGTCAGGTCAGTTGTGTTCTTTTTCAGTGATCACTTTTAGCAATGCCCTCTAAAACATAATTATTTATCTTTTTTCTTTATTTTTTATATGCTCCTTGTGTTCTGCTTTTGTGTTCTTCCGTTGCCTATGCCAATGGTTATATTTCTGCAATGGGATGTATATTTTACGAACTACTGAATTGATTTTTTATTTTGAATCTGATGCTTCTCTCTTTTCCGTCTTGTAGGTTGCGCACTCCATTTGTACGCTGTGCAATACTGTGAGAACATTCAGAGCTGTTGCTGGTCCTGATGTAGTACCAGGACCGTTTTCTGTGGTTTCTTTATCCTCACATAAATGTTTTGAATCACTGGCAACATTGCTGAGCTCTCAAACATTGAGGGATGCTATCTGTACTTCAATTAACTCAATGCCAGAAGGACAGTCTAGTCGATGCATAGAGGAGCTTACAGTAGATCTTGCAGATACATTGAAATGGATGAAAAGTTGCGACGAAGTTGTAGATTTGGAATCACAGGGAGAGCCCCGCTTGATGTCCAGGAAGTCAGTTTTTCATCAGAGAGCTGAACTTTTTGGAAGGTACTTATCTGAACTATACACAAGCGTGCTTGACTCAATAACTGTGACCGCTTCAAATACCACACTGGTTGCAAAATCTGTTGAAAGGTTGGTCAACACAATACGTCCCAACTTGAGTCAGTTGGTGAGAAATGAATCAGTTAATTCAAGTGAGTTCATTTCTTCAGTTGTAGGAAAGAACCTATCTAACAAACAATGTGCCAACTGGCAAAAGATTCCAAGTTTGTCTTGGTTTTTTGCCTTCTTCTTTCGCATATATACATCATGTAGAAGTCTGTATCTGCAATCTGTTGGCCTCATGCCTCCAGATTTAGCAATAGAAGCAACAGAATTAGTGGGAAATTCATTCATTGTATGCTGCGGAAAGGAATGGACCAATACATCCAATATTATCGCTGAAGGCTACTTTGCTTGGATTTTTGGAAGTGCAGGCTCCCTTTTGGAAGTCATCGAAATTTTGTCACAGTCCCTTCCAAGAAACCAGTCTGGTTTTACTACGCTTTTTTACACCCTTCATGTGATGTCTCTGCAAAGACTCGAAGACCTTAACAGGCAGATTAATGCATTTGACTTTTTGCTTGAAGACGGCACACAGCAGTTTGATACTGAGGATAGGGGAAACACTGAGTTATTAAAGGATCCTTGCTGTCTTGAGGCTTATCGACTAACCAGTTTCATGATGAACTATGTGAGAATATTATCTTCAGGAGGAAACGACAGTATTTCTTCCTGGGATATGAGTATATGCTCTTTAGATGAAGATTCTTTTCATATAGCAACTTGGAGGCTTCTGTGTGAAAACATTGATATTTGGAGTTCTCATGCATCCAAGAAGGACTTAAAGAACTTCTTTTCGAGCCTGATAAAGTTTTCTTTTGTTCAAAAGAGGTCATGCAATGAGGAGAGCAGTGACTGTAAAGATTCATGCAGAGAAATAACCTTGCATACTATTTCAGTGGAGCTTCTTTGTGATACTATCATTTATGACCAAAAGGTTTCATTGTCCCACTCCTTCCACCCAAAGAAAACTTTGTTCAAGAATTTACCGTGTATGCTTATAGTATCAATTCTGCTTTGATGACGATGATATGTTTGTTTTGCAGTTTTAAGTTTAGTAGTTTCTTCCGTTTGTTCTTTCCTATTTGGTCTAATTTGGAACGATTGTACTATTTCACAGGTGTTATTAAAGAATCTGGCATCAAGTTTTTGCAGTGCTCTCAAGAAATCGATATCTTCTTTTATCACCAGAGCTGATGAAGATAGTGCCTTATTGAACATCTCGCCTGATTTGATGGAGATATTAAATAAACTGAATAATAAGAAGTTGGTTGGTACATATCCTGATTCTACACATGCACACGGTGTAGATAAATATCGGATCTGTGAGAATTTACTAAATTTTTGTAGCACAGTTCCCGGATTTCATTCCAACTCCAAGTCATTCTTGCAACTTATAACTTATATTCTCCATCTTGAAAGGCAAGTGCACATTTTTTTACATTTGTCCATTTATTTGTACGGATGATGTTAGTTCTACTTATCTCCTCGTCTTGTGAGATTAATTGGAGGGTAGGAAGGTGTAGGAATGCCAAATCTCGTGCGGATAAAAGGTCCATTTTTTTATGGATCCTGATTATGTTGATAATTTAACTTTCATGTCACCACAAAAAACTAGTCAGTGTAGTTGTTAATCTGTACAACTTAAGAATTTTTCATTTTAATTTTATTGGTTATTTATAGTATATGTTTAGTCTTTCTGTGTATTTGATAAATTAAGATGAACTTATCATATGATGATGTGTGATTGACAACTGTCAACTATGTGGCACCTAGTTAATGCTACAGCCTTCTTGGGTAATCTGGGTGATCCGCAATTTCGGGGAATATACACCGAGCATGCTCATTTCTTATCTGCAAGTCTGCTCCGATTAGCTTGCTGACAAATTCTTTCTTTCCATTCAGACTTCTGCTATTGACATTGCTAAGTCGTTGTTATGAATCATGTAATCCGATTGAGCTAATTCGTCTGTTTATATGTTGTCGAAGGGCAATGCAAAATCTTGTTTTGAAATTTGGCAAAGAGTACCCAGAATCAAAGCAACACTCCATGTTTTCCGAACTTCTAGGTAACTCATATTCTCTGATTTGGCTTTTGAGATCTGTTCAGGAGATTATTGGGTTGTCACACGAAATATTTGGAGAGCACACTGATCAGAAGAAAAATACGTTGTTCTCCTTGGTAGATAAGACATCAGAAATATTTTATACACTAGCGAACATGAATTCGAAATTTTGCTTGCTGGCTCCCAAGAAACAAATTGGATCTTCCCTGAAGCATACTGCTAGTGAAAGTGACACTTCTGAACATGATGATCAGGCATTTGATACTCTAGAAAATTCAGCCTTGGAGCATGTCAAAACTATGGCTGAACAGTTAGAGAAGACTGCAGCTGGCATACCTGTAACCGCAAAGGATCGCAAGTGTGTTATAAAAATAGAGAACTCTTATGACAATGTGTGCTGGGATAAACTATTATGCACTATGTCTTGCATAGGTGGATTCTTGTGGGGTCTTGTTTCAGCATTTGAAAGCACACTCAAAGACTATCCAACTGCAAGCTCAGAGGAAAGAAAACTGATGCTTCACTATGCCTCCAATTTCAGCAGATCTATTGCTAAATTTGAGACCTTTGTATATATCTGTCTGCATGTCTTGTTTATGGATAACAAGGATTTTGGGTCTGTTGATTTGATCTCTGGTCGTCTACCACAAGAGCTGGATTGTGAGAATGGTTTTCTGAATAATGAAGTAGTCATGGATGGATGGGCTATGCATCGGCTAAAGGATAACAAATTACAGTCAGATGGTCCACCCGGTATGAAAAGATCTCTTTTGGAAAATCTGTTAAATGGTGAAGGTCCATTTGTAGCATTTACTTTGAGGGAGCTCTACAGTGTATCTGCTGCTATTGTTAAGTTGAAGGGCCTCATATCCTTTTCAGGTGATGTCTGTAGGAAGGCATGCAATCCTTTCCAACACCTGTCGCTGAATCCAATGGTTGGGACAGCTTGCATTGCTCTACAGAAAATTGCAGACATGTCTGATTGGCCAGATATGTTTTCTCTTGTATGGATTGATGGAATATTAAGATATCTCGAAGTTTTAGGAACATTTCCTGAACTCAACTTATCAAAAGAACTGCATGCTCAGATAGTAAATGCACATGTGAGTGCTATTGGAAAGTGCATTTTACTTCAAGGAAAGAGTGCGACTCTACCTACCCATGAGGTTGGATCAAGCACAAAAACACTTCATTTACAGAATACATCTGGCTATGTAGTTACAAAGAATATTATCGATAGGCAGAATAGGTTAAATTCATTGATATCAAGACTTAGACTGTCGATGAGAAATTTTGTTAGTGTTGCATCAAACATGCATCTAAGTGCAACTTTACAAGTCATTGAAAGAGCCTTGGTCGGAGTGAATCAATATAGCCACTCAGTATATGAAGTGAAGACTGGAACATCTGATGGTGGGACAGTTTCTTCTGACGTTGCTGCTGGAATTGACTGCCTTTATCTTGTTCTTGGATCTGTGCCAGGTTAGCAGCCAAAATTTCTGTCTGATATTCTCTGGAATGGAATCCTATTATTTATGTAATGGAATGTGATTTCTACTTGCTTCTGGGATATGTTAAATTGGCTTATGCAAATAAATCAGTAATCTACTAAATCTGTAACATCATGATATGCATGCGAACTAGATTACTTGCCTTAACAATAGTGGTTGAATTTGAATGTACCTGACAATAGCATTAGTCTCATTTCGTTGTTCATTAATGTATCCACTGCCCACTACTGAATATATGAAGTAATAAGCATCAAGACTTTTGATCAGTCATAGGTGGTTCTGGATGTAATGAAGATCTATTTTAAATAAATATGTAAAATTCTATCTTGTAGGAGTGCTTGATCCAGACTTTACATTTTTTTGGTTTCTCTTTAGGTAACAGGTAGTTTCTTAATGCTTAGAGTCCACGAATAGCCGTAAATGAATAGATAACACATCATAACCAGAACATTTGTGATTCTACTCTGGATCTTTTGATTCGAATGGTTCCTAATGATGGGTAAATAGTTCCTAATGGTGAGTACTGTTAAGGGGGTTGGCTCGGGTAGCATGGTGATAGTCTGGTAGAGAATGTTGGTTGTTGCGGCAAAGGTTACAGTTTGAAACCCTGATATGTACCCCTAAAAATATAAAATGTGCAGCTTTTGCTTATTCTCAAAATAGCTTTTACTATATAAAGGTGTGGAGTTCATATTCTTGCAAGCATCATCTCAAACTACAAGGCTGGTCATCATGCATTCTGCAGTTTGCACCTTGTTTCATGGCAGGAAGCAAGATTTTTTGACTGATTTTGTACTCATATTGCAGGAAATAAGCGTGTTTTTCAGAGAACTGTCCCAAGCCTACTTGGTGCTTTATTCAACATTGTTCTACACCTTCAAAGTCCACTCATTTTCTATATAGAGAAGCCACCTCCTCTTTGCCCTGATTTGCATCCAGATGCTGGAGCGATTATTCTAATGTGTGTTGAGGTTATCACATCATTTGTGGGAAGGCATACTTTTCAAATCGATGCGTGTCATGTGTCCCAGTGCCTACATCTTCCTGTGATGCTTTTCAAGGGCTTCAAACATCTTCTTGCTGATCGGAGTATATCCTGTTCATCAGAAAACATTCGTGAGCAAATTGCAGGACAACCTCTAGCTAGTAAAGAATATATACTTGACAGACAATTTTCTATTGACATGTATGCTGCATGTTGCAAATTGTTGTGCACTGTTCTTCGGCACCAACAAAGGTAAAGATTTGGTTTATTTTCTTTTTGTCATTTTATGTTCTTTATTAAGCTAAGCCTTTATATTGTTCTTTTTTTTCCTCTGAGTAGTGAGGTTGGACAATGCGTGGCTGTCCTGGAAGACTCAGTAGACATACTACTTAGTTGCTTGGAGTCTGCAGATTCCAAGATGGTTAGCATGGCAGGATGTTTCGCTTGGAACAAGGAGGAGACACTAAAATGTGCTTCCTTTTTCAGAAGGATCTATGAAGAGGTTTGTGATGCTTATGTTCTGTGATTTAAAATGATACATATCTTTCTTTGGTAGTAATGCTATGTCTTGACAAATGGTTGGGATGTTCTGTCTGCTGGATGTAGTTCACTTTGCACTGGGCTTAGCTGCATATCCTTCTAAAAGCAGGCTTCATAATTAGGCCATCTACAATGCGAAGCCCTTAGAGAGGTGCTTATACAAAATATACCAGTTTTTTCTCAAACACCGGGGGTTATTTCTATAACAGAGGTGCCTAAATAAGTACCTACGCTCTACAAATAAGCACCAGTGTTTAAGTGCTTTATTTTTCAAAGCACTTTTGTAAGCACCTTGCATTGTAGATGGCCTTAGGAACCATTTGCTGCAACAGACTTTGTATTTTGCTTTCACAGAATCAGGAACGTAAAGGGCACAGTATATAAATATCATGTCATTCAGCAATCCATGTTTCATGGTTCTTATGTGAACAAATCATACGTACTGATTCTCCTTTTGTGTGGATAATACAGATGCGTCAGCAAAAAACAATCATGGAACATCACTCGATGCACTTTCTTGCTGGTTATATCTCCATGTTTTCTGGAATGGGTCCGTTTCAGACAGGCATAACACGGTATGTGAAGACCTTCTATTTAATTGTTCATGTTTTTGTCTCAGCATTCTCACCCTTGTCCATGGTAGGGAAATTGATGAGGTCTTGCGACCTGGGGTGTATTCCCTAATTGATATCTGCCAGGAAGTCGATTTTCAACAGCTTCACACATACCTGGGTGGTCCGTAAATTCTGCCTGTTCTATTTATGAATAACCGTTACTACTATAAATACTAATCCGACACCCAAGATAACCCTTTCCTTCTTTGGCTTTGCAGAGGGCTCATGCCGAACCACCCTTGCTAACCTAGTGCACGACTATAAATTGCATTTCCAGTATCAGGGCAAAATCTAGTCCCAAGTTGCTAAAGAATTTTTGGAATACTTGGTTATTCGTCCTGCTTAGGCTGGATATGAAATCTACAGTGTCACCTTTTGCATGATGTTGGGTTCATGGAGTTCAATGGATATGCATCAAACTTTGGAGGAACCAACGAAACCATGGTTAGTGCTTATTAAACCAGCCTGCTGGTATTTGTGGCAGATGACCAAATTGTTTGCAGTAAATCCCAATAATCAAACTCGGTAATCTCAAGCAAAGTTGGCGTTCATATTTTGGGGGTAATACTCGTGATGCACCTGAAAAACAACCAGTAGTAGGTGAAACTGAGCACGTCAAGTATATATGTTAGGCCATAGCAGCACAATTGTTGGTGGTTTAGAGATAGTAAATGTAAACGAGAACAGAAGGCGAGATACTGTCCTGACATTAAGGCAGATAAATCCTTTCTCGTGGAAAACTTGATGCTGCATTGCAAGTTGGCTCAAACCGGTCTAGGATGTAAACCGGGTAGCGTTTAATCCTGCTTATATGGTCTAACAGTTCAATAAAGTTTTTTTCCCCCCGGGAAAATGAACTATCGCGCTAGCTAAAACTAATTAAACAGGACTTGCGGGCGCCGTTCATTGTGCCATTGACATCCCACGGGTCAAATAACAAGTTCTGCACACATGTCACATGTGCATCTGATATTTTTTTTCTTTTCAGAATTTTCAGCAATTGATTAATCGGGTGCCCCTGCAACCTTTTTACACTTTTAGCAACGCTAGTGAAAAAGAACAATCGATCATAGTGACAGGGTATGGCCTGGATAATATACTCCTACTAGTGTTAGTCTAGAACGAGTGTGCTATGTATTGAGAGCGTATCTGGTGCACAGGGGCAACTGGTGCTACCTGTGCACCGGACCCCGGTTGCACATTTAAAAATGTTTGAAAAATTCCGAAAAATAATTAGTGCATTGACAACACATCATTTGATGTTTGTCACAAAATTTCATATCAAAATCCGAAAAATCGCATGATATACAAAAATGACAATTTTGACATAAATGTGGTAATGGGCCAAATCTGAAGCCCGGCTTATATTAGATTCACATTGATGCCTAGCAGAGTTACAGAGAATCCACACGGACAAATGCATAACTATTTTTGCATATGACAATTCTGAAATGATATAACAACAACCGCGTACCATTGCAATGGAGTATTACACCTGATATAATACCACAGAAACAAATCTTTGCAAGCGAAGAACAGGCAAGAACGCTCGCTTTAACGAGTTACATGAAAACAAGCAGCTATATAACTGAAATTACTACACATCTTCTTGGGATGATGGCTCGCGCCTGGGCTTGGTGTTGTTATCTCCCTCCCTGTTAATCTTGAGGATGCCGGCATGACTAAGGAGTACCCAAATGTGGGTGAGAAGCTCTCCGCCTTTTGCAAGAAGTTCCATGTGCCCTTTAACATTGTCTGATGGTGCTATGTAGAGGATTTTCTCCGCCCAGAAATCCGCGAGTATCTTCCAACGAACATCACTGCTCGGCATGAGCTCTAGCTGCTTTCCAAGCTTCACACCTCTCATGAAGATGCTCCTATCTTCCTCTTGTTCTTGTAAACGATTCATAGCCTGGTAAATATTTCGGCTGGAAGAAACACCTCGGGATCTTAGACTTCTTTTGCTTTGCGAGTTACATCAGCCATGGCCAACTTTGTATCTCCGAAGTATCCTGGAAGCAATTCTGGAGCAGAGTTCATCAAGTGTGCGCAGTATCTTGACAGGCTGACTGAAACATTCTTGTTGAACTTTCTGTCTTGTTCATTTTCAGATGTCCCATTCACGTGCTCTCCGTCTCCGGTAGCAGCGGGACTCATATTGCAGTAATCAGTGGCGATGCTCCAAATTAACATGATCTCTGCTTGAGATTGACCCTGCAAAGCCCAAGAGAACTCTCCAAACACACCATTTCTCCGTAATGACCCTTCTCCATAAGTCGGTGGACCGTCACATGCTATTAGGGACCTTGTAATAGCCCGCTTGACTGTTTGCAACATGTTTACTCGGTGACTGTCCCTAGACAAATCAGCGGCGGTGATGTGCGGAATTATTGAGTATTGGTCAATCTTGTTCTTCCAGTACTCAAATATTGTAAATCTGCTAATATAGCCGATAAGCTTCTCGATGAAAGCACTGCGTTGATAACAAGATCTTTTGACATACCTACAAGTAACTGACACCTTGCACCAATCCGAGGCCAAATAAAATGCAACTTGAAGAAATTCTATGAGCAGGAGTGTGGCCAAAACAAGAAGAGTGATGGTGTCGTCAATCTTTTTGGTTTGCACTTCAATGATAGGGCTGATTGTCTTGACAGATAGTGTACTCTTCGCGACAAAGGATACACATACGGCAATGAGAACAATCCGCACAATGAAGAGAAAGAAGAATGCTGCCTCCAGCTCAAAGATGACGGCATGTTTAGTAAAAAAGTAGTCATGGCAGAAGCCCAGCTCCATTTCAACAACACGGAAAGCTCTCTCATAGTCATCTTCTTTCTGTAGCAACCCCTTGAAGACAAAATCACGGGTTTCGTCAAGGTGTTCCTCGGCGAATGACATCCCATAGTAGCGCCGCTTCAATAGCTGAAACATGGCATAAGCAAGGCATGAGTCCTTGAGCTCTTTGCAGTGATCTGTACCTGAGCTGAGGAGCCTGCCTTCACACTGCCATATCTGGTCGATGGTGACGTCATCACCAAATCCAAAAATTTGAACGGGGTACTTGTAGCCTTTCATGCTGGCAGGATCTAACCCATCACCATCATTAGCCGGCAGGTTCTTCATGAACTTGGCAACTCTTCTGGCCCTGAAATAGCCGAGCTCAACCAACACGCATGCGAGCTCTCTACCCATGAGTCCTGTAAACAGAGCAAAGGTGTCCAGAAGATAGACAACACCTGCAGGAGTCTTGAGAGGTCCGAAGTATCTCGAAAGTGATAAATTGTGGAAGAATTGGTGGAGATATTCTTTCAAGTTCATGCTATAGGGAAATAGTAGCAGCCAGATTAACCAAGTATAGATGCCATACTGGTAAAAATTGAAAAAACTCCGCTTCCATTGCCGGTTGTCGTTGAGCTCGTAGACCTTGACGGCGTTGGTGCACCCAGCGGCCATGAACAATGAGACGGCCCAAATTGGGTACATGACATTCTTCACCGGAGAGGCTTGCATCAAGCCCAGGGTGTAGGCGATAGCTGGGAACAGCACAGTGTAGGTCACCCATGTACCAGCTTGGACCAAGAAGCTGGTCGACTGCCGTCTGAAGGAACCGAGGAGGAGCTGCAGGAGCAGCAGCAGTATGATCCCCGACGTGAAAACCTCCGCCTGGTGGATGGTTCTCCGCGGGTTATTCACCAAGTGGCAGAGAGCCTCCCACGCAGCTGTCGCGTTGATGGATTCTTGCTGCTCCATCCCACAAAACTCATTCATCCTCGACATGACACAGTAAGGACTAGACACTTTGTGCAGGTGAATTTGCTATGGTGGTGCGTCGCTATTGGCTTTGGATCAATCAAAGGGGGTCGCTGCTAGCTAGCTAGGAAGTTAGCTCCAGGCTAAGTGCTTTGGTTCCAAACTTGATTGCTTTGGGCCAGAAATATATGTTGCGTCTGCTGTTGTTATATAAGTAGTGGTTGTCTCTTCGGTGCCAAACAGACCCACTGGATCTGTTCGACTGTCTTTTTGGAGACCATACACATACAACAAGACAAGGATATTACACAAGGTCTTCCATCTATTTCCAGGTAACTACCCCTGCTTCCATGCCAAGTAATGATAGAGAGTGGATTTTTTGCAACTAGTTGCCCGTGCAATCCATATCATCTCTCCTCCATTTTTTTTTCTGTTTTTTCCAAATAAAATTCCAAAAAACGTGAAGTAATTGATAGTCTCTCTATCCCGATTTATAAGATCACAACATTTTAAAAGAGAATTGCCAACTAATTTTGTCAACAAAAAAGTTATATGTCACAAAAAAAAACATTGGATTCACATTCAAGAGAAATTTTCAGTGGAATAATTTCTCCGGCACATTATCTTTATTATGGTCAATTTTTTCAAAATGCGTGCGAGCCTTACAAACCAAGATGGAGGAAGTAGATTTTTTTAGAGGAATTCATAGGAGTTAGTAATGCTATATCATGTCAACTTGCAAAACTCTAAAATATATGCTCACCTGTGACATACAAAAAAGGGGCCAAATTCAAATGAATAGTGTTTTTAAATACCATGCACATGATATAAATTCATCTCTCTTTTATATATCACATCCAGTCTTGAAGATGCACATTATACAACATGGTGTTACATCCATAATTAATTCATAATCTTTACAAACCCTAAAGTTACAAAATGGATGAGACAGAATATGAGTTGTCTCGAAACTACATTCCGGCTATAATAATCCCACCATAAAGAATAACAAAGGGGGTAGCTATTAGCTTGGTAGTAAGTTAGTTCTTGATTAACTGCTTTGGTTCCAAACTTAATTGCTTTCGCCCAGAAGAATATATGTTGTGCCTACTGTTGTTATATTGTAGTTGTTGTTGTCTCTTCAGCGTCAAATTGACCAACTGGATCTGTTCGTCTGTCTCTTTGAAACGATACAAATACAACAAGACAAGGATATTTCACAAGGTCTTCCATCTGTTTCCAGGTAACCACTCCTTCTGTGCCAAGTAAACATAGAGAGTGTATTTTGTGCAACTAGTTGCCCGTGCAATCCACATCCCCTCCCCTGCATTTTATTATTACTATTTTCAAAAACTGTGAAGCTCTCTCTCTCTCTCTCTCTCTCTCTCTCCCTCTCTCTGGATTTATAAGGTTGCATGCATTTAAAAATAAAATTACCCATTAATTTGGACAACAAAAGTACCTCCCCTGTTCACAAATATAAGATGTTTTAACTCTTTTGTAAATCGGATGTATATAAATTATACACACATTTTAGTGTGTTTGTTCGCTCATTTGAGTCCGTATATATACCATATTAAAATATCCAAAACATATTATATTTGTTAACAAAGGGAGTAGTTGTATGTTAGAAAAAACATCATCAAATTCATATTCAAGAGAAATTTTCAGTGGCATATTTTTTCTGGCATATTACTATATTAACTAAATTGTGGTCAACTTTTGGAAAATGCGTGTGTGCCTTGCAAACCAGGATGGAGGGACTAGATTTTTTTAGAGGAATTCATAGAAGTTAGTAATGATATATGATGATGACTTGCAAAACACTAAAACATATGATTATTCATGACCTACACAAAAGCGACCAAATTCAAATAAATAGTGCCTGTAAAAACCATGTACATGATATAAATTCATCTTTATTTTGTATATCACATGAAGTCTTGATGATGTACATTATACTGCATGACGCTACTTCCATAATTATTTCAGATATTTTTACAAATTCTAAAAGTAGAAAATGGTTGTGAGAGAATATGAACTGTGTCGAAGTTACAATATCGTACCATAAACAATTACAAAGAGGGGGGGGGGGGGGTTAGCTTCTAGG
>CBMN010035437.1:999-14429 GCA_000582825.1 Hordeum pubiflorum | reverse complement strand
AACTCATGGTGGATCCACAACATTGAGTTTGGAGAGGTAAAATCCATGTTGCGCTCTAGTCTGGGCCTTCGTGAAGAGGTCCACCAACTGTAACTCGCAAGGCATGTACTAGAAAGCAATAACATGATCCTGCACAACAACGCGCACAAAAGAAGCATCAACGCCAATATGCTTAGTAAGCTCATGCTTCACGGGGTCCCGCGCAATACTGGTAGCACTTGTACTGTCTGACAAAAGGGTAGTAGGTGTAGTACAGAAACACCAAAATCCTCTAGTAACCATCATAATCAAGTCACCTCTACCATCAAAAGAGCCATAGCTCACAACTCAGTCTCTAGACTCGAACGGGCAACCACGGTTTGTTTCTTCATCTTCCAGGCAATGAGAGAACCGCTAAAAAAACACAGTAAGCAGAAAGTGAACGGCGATCCGAAGGATCACTAGCCCACGTAGCATTTGAATTGGCCTGGAGTTGTAATGAGCTGGAATGAGGAAAAAATAGACGATGAGATATCATGCCACGAAGATAGCACAGAACACGAAGAAGGTGATTATAGTGAACCGAACTGGGAGCAAAAACAAACTTGCTCAGAATATGGACAGGATAGGAAATTTATGAAAGAGTGACAGCGAGATAGACAAGACTCCCAACAAGATGACGATAACGCGTCGGATTAGACAAGGGCTCACTATCTGAAGCACGCAGGTGTGCATTGAGCTCCATAGGAGTCTCGGCAATGCGCTCATCACTAAGAGCCGCACAAGAAAGAAGATCCTTGATATACTTTTCTTGGGAAATAGAAAGGCCATCAGAGGTAGAGGAAACCTCAATCCCAAGAAAGTAACGAAGAGGACCAAGATCAGACATAAGAAAGTGCTCACTAAGACGGGCTTGAAAAAGGCGATGTAATCAAAATCGTCACCAATGATGATCATACCATCAACATATAGGAGAAGAAGAGTGCAGCCACGAGCAGAAAGGTGGATAAAGAGCGCCGGATCATGAGCACTGGGTGAAAACCAAGCTTCGGTCACCACAGAGGCAAAACGCTCAAACCAAGCGCAGGGGGCTTGTTTAAGGCCATAGAGAGAGTGACGAAGACGACAAACCATGCCATCAAGAATAGAATACCTAGGCGGTGGCTGCATATAAACCTCCTCACCATTAAGAAAGGCATTCTTAACATCAAGCCGAGACAGACCGATGGCGAAAAAAGGCCACCGCAAGAAGTGTGCGAACAGTGGTCATATGGACAACAAGAGCAAAAGTCTCATCGTAATCACGACCATGCTCCTGCTAAAAGCCACGAGCCTCTAGACAACTTTATAACGCTCAAGAGAACCATCAGAGCAAGTCTTAATCTTATAGACCCACTTACAAGTGATGGGACGAACACGAGGAGGAAGAGAATCCAGATCCCATGTACCGGTGCACTCAAGTGCAGCAATCTCCTCTGCCATCGCAAGCTGCCATTTAGGATGAACAACAACATCGCGATAAGAGGTAGGCTCAAGTATAGCCGAAAGACCATGCCGGCTAGGAGAATGACGGTCAGGAGGAGGGCAAGGCAGAGTCCGAAGACCATAAGTACGCTGAGATGAGGAAGGCGACACACAGAAGTAGATGGCGCATCAGTGGACTTATCCGCAACACGAGGACGATGAGTGTAATGGAAAGCAAAAGAGGGAAGAGGAATCACTGAAGGTGATGGAGGTGGAGACGGGAAGCCATCGGTGACGAAGGTGAAGACGGGGAAGGTATCGATGATGAAGGCGGAGACTCATGCGGCAAGGGAGAAGAAGAAATTGTGGGGGAGGGGGGAGGCGTCGGATCTGCAATAGTCGGAGGAGGGGTAGAAATATGGGGCACATAGGGGGTGTATCGGGAAATGTAAGAAAATATATGTCCTTCACAGAAAAGGTCAAGGAGGATGGACGCGGTTAGAATGGACGAGACTCATCAAACGTCACATCCTGAGAAATAAGCATCCAACAATCGGCAAGATCCCTACACCGATAACCCTTATGCTCATCGCTCTATCCTAGAAAGATACACTCAATAGGCTGAGCAGTCAATTTGGTGCATTTACGTGGGGCAAGAAGAACTTTGCAAACACAACCAAACAAACAAAGGGCCGAATAATCAGAAGAACGATCAAAAAGATGCTCAAAAGGAATACCACCGTGCAGAGCAGCACATGGTTGAATATTGATGATATACGCGGAAGTGAAAATAGCCTCATCCCAAAAGTAAGGCGGAAGAGAGGCAACGATCATCATCCCACGCGCCATCTCAAGAAGGTGATGGACCATTTTGAGCATGAGCACCGGGACAAGAGAACTGGGGAAGAGTACCCTATTCAGCAAGAAATTCTCACAACACGTGAGAGACATACTCACCGACAGAATCTGCGCGAAAAACACGGATAGGAGTGGAGAACTGGGTATGAACCATGGTAGCAATTTTTTTGTATATAGATAACACCTCACTACGAGAAGACATGAAATAGATCCAAGTGTAGAGAGTAAAATCATCTATAAAGAGATGGTAGCGATAACCCCCTTTCAAAGCAAAGCGAGCCGGACCCCAAACATCTGAGCGAATGAGATCAAAAGGACGCTCGGACACTGACTCATTGTGAGGATAGGGTAGCTGAATCCACTTACTAAGCCTACAACCCAGACAATCCAACACAACGGTACCGAAGACAGGCTCCATAACACCACATTGAACTAAAGACGAGAGACGAGAACCACATAAATGGCCAAGATGATGATGCCAGTGCTGAAAAGAGCTAGCAGATGAGGCAACATGGGATATGAGACTGCCAGCGATGGCATCGAAGGGAAGACGAAGCCAGTCAAGCTCCAGAGAACACCATGGCATCGGGGCCAGCACCAAGCAGAGCGTCTGTGCGACGATCTTGAACAGAACATGAATCAAAGTCGAGATTAACGCTACACCTAGAGTCAACAATCTGACTACCTGAAAAGAGCTGCATGCTAAGTCGAGGAACAGGAGCAACAGAGGGAACATGAAAGGAAGATATGCTAAGAGTGCCTCGACTAGTGGCAGGGAGGGGAGTACCATCATCAGTAAAAACATGAACAGGAGACTCAACATGTCGAATGGAGCTCAAAGGGAAAGAATCATAAGTCATATGAAAAGACGCTTCGGTATCAAGAATCAATGAGGATATACCTAAATGAGTAGAAGGTGGTCTCTCAGTGCCAAAAAAGTCAGTCGCAAAACCTTCAAAACATGTCGGTGAAGAATCTCAAGCAGCAAGCAGGCATCAGAGTTGCACAATTTCATGCGCCAACAGGGACACGGTGGTAGAGGTCGAGGTAGAACCACTTGCCAAAGAAGAACGATCGCCATCACTCGTGGAAGCCGTGTGACGAGTCGACGTAGGGCGACAATCACCACATGCGGAAATCGTGGGAAGTCGTTGAAGAACAACCAACGTAGCCGGCAGAAGACGCCAAGAGAGTCGATATAGAATGACTAACACCATGCAGAGAAGCGGCTAGAGGATGCGGTGCAGCTGCAGAAGGAGTCGATGTAGAGAGGCCAACAACACCAGTGGAAGTCGCAAAAGGTGACGAAGTAGAGCGACAACCACCACCTCTAAGCGAGTGAGCACCAAGCATCGAGGAAAGGCGCATGTGCGAGACGGGATCAATGTATGGAACACCGTCGAAAAACACAAAGCAACAAGGGAGAGGAGTACCGGACGAAAGCATTGTACCTGTTTTTTATTTACTCTTCTCCTTTTCTTTACTTTTTTTCATGGATCAATTAAATACCTAAACCAATCTGAACTGTTGTTGCACCCTCGCTAAGGAAGCCCGGGGGATAAACATCTGGCAACAGCGAAACTAGACGCGGCCTGCAGGAGTCGCCGCGGGAGACACGGCCGGCACTGGAGAAGCACCACGCGAGGTCGGGCGTGTCCGACGAGTGAGATGGAGCGAAGCCATGGGGGCCGGTGGGGCAACGTCATGCTGGCTCAAAATCGGGCGCACACGCACGATGCAGTGGGCAGAGGTCCGGTGTGGCAAGATAGGAGCAGGCAGCGGCCGGGACCGGGTGGCGCGGATAGCCGGACGGCAGATGGAAGAGCCAGAGCTAGCAGGGGCGACAGCGGGAGATGAATCCGGTTGAGGAGCTGCGGCGGCAGAACGCCAGCAACAAAGTTAGGGACGGGCTGGAGACAGCCTGACCTGGGAGTGACAGCGGACCAGCATACAGGCTGCTAGACCCGGCCTCTTCGATCTGGACGGGGAGTGATGGCAGCCAAGCCGGAGAAGATCGGAGGCTGGAGGAGCAAACGCGCAAGAGAAGATCAGTCGGCCGGAAAGAAGATCAGTCGGCCGGAAAGAAGACAGCGGCAGTGGCGGCGGCAGTACTAGATTGATTCAACACGAGTTGCAAACGTGCGGGGGAAAAAAGGAACCTAGGCTCGATACCATGTTGAGATTTGAGAAAAGCAACTTCATATTATCAGGAGGCCAAAGCCATCATATATA
The DNA here is from genome assembly GCA_000582825.1 of Hordeum pubiflorum. Lineage (NCBI taxonomy): Eukaryota > Viridiplantae > Streptophyta > Magnoliopsida > Poales > Poaceae > Hordeum > Hordeum pubiflorum. The sequence continues at coordinate 9,896 of CBMN010035437.1, read as the reverse complement.
CATGTACATGTGGGATGGGAGGGCAAAGGCCAATCTGGAGAAGGCTAAAGGTCAACGCGGTCAAGGAGTCAACAATTCAAGGAGAAAGTCAAAGAAATAAAAGAGAAGATCAAAGGAATAGGCCCAAGAGGAATGATCTGGTACAGTTTTCTTCAATTTCTTTATTTTTAGTTCCTATAATTGTTTCACTAGTTTTTTTCTCCAAAGATGTTGTATTAATGCTTTTATTTTTCTATTATAATTTCCACCAACATAATCTTTTCCTCTACGGAATTTCTAGTTCACCTTTTCTTTTAGCTATCATAAATCGGTCCACAGATAGTCATCCAGAACTTTCATGTATTGTCCTTAGATAATCCAGTTAACATGTTTACCCGCATGCATGATGCTTTCCAACAAGACGTATTGTTTCTTATGCACATTTGTTAGAAAACAATCAAAGTATTGATTAATTATGTTTACAGAATCTGCAATATCCTAGTTCGTCTGTCAGTTAGTATGAACGCTACAACTTATGCTCATAGCCACAGTTTAATTCCATGGTTTTCTTTTATATTTTATTCCATATGTACTAAAAAGTACAAGTACATTGCTTGGGGACTAAATGACCATTTATTCAAATACCGAGCGGGATCAATTAGTACCTAGAAATCGCCCAATATTGATCCACTCGAGGCGTGCAAGACAATTCCTAGGCCAAGAGATAAATGGGCATTGGAAGGAGTTTGGCCTAACAAGCGATCGAGAGGTTACAGATTGCTCAAATGATGGAGAGGGGGTGGGGGCGAGTCCCACGCCGTCACGAACGAGGCGCGATCTCTCTGTGCAAATAATTAGGTCATGCTCCAGGACTACCGATAGTATGTCAAATTCGTTTCTCATAATTAGGTCTCACTGGTGACAAAATTCAGGAGATACAAAATGCAGAAACAAATAATCTACCAGCAATAGTGGGATCAACAAGATAAATAACTGGGCTATTTGGTCTTTAAACAGGCTTTCGCCCCGCTTTATAAATAACTGAGCTATTTATTGGAAGGTTAGATAATGGTCCTCAGCAACTCTGAACCATAAACAAGTGAAGTGAAGGACAAGCAGTGGCCAAGATACAACAAAGATGGTGTTACCTGTGCTTTCATGCCATCTTCCGCAAGCCATAAATAATCATATATCCTTGGAAGATGCAACTTCAGTGCATCTGAATTTGGATCCTCGATCCAACAACAAATCATGTCTAGTGCCTGGTAATCAACAAATGTTGTCAATGTGAAATGAGTCAGGTCATGAGATTAATTGCAAGCAACTGGCAAGAAAATAATAAAAATGGCAATGGGGTTATTTGTGTTAAGCTTCATGAACTAGCCAATGCAACCAAAAGTCCTAACTGATAGAAAGGGTCAGGCAATCCACATATACACTTCAACACCCCCTCTCACGTATGACGCGGAAAGTCATCACGTGGATAGACTCATAGGTATGGCTCAAAGAGGCCTATACATGGACAAAGGGGGCAACAACTTTTTTAGGATAAATTACGAAAGCTAGGACTTGAACTCAAGACCTTAGACTCTGATACCATGTTAAGCTTCATGCACTAGCCAATGCAACCAAAAGTATGAACTTATGGAAAGGGCCAGGCAATCCACATATACACTTCAACAATTTGGATGGTAAAATTGCTAATAGGGATATTAACAAATGAACTTGACATGTATGAAGGAACAAGCTACAAATGCAATTACTTTGAGTTCAGGGGTAGAGTTGTAGTGCCAGATCGGAATTGTACCACTCTAAAAATACACGATGAAATAATACTAAACATCTGTGTGGAGACAAACAGTATTGAGTATGAGGCTTTTCCCATGGATATTATAAAGCTTTCTGTAATATATTACAGGAAAATGACATACGGACAGGCAAAGCCTTGCAGAGCATGCGTGATACCAAAACAGTCTTGTTTAACTTAGGCCTGGCCCCAAATATAAATCCTGAATCTTAGTAAAAGTATAAGGTCTGGCCCCAAAATATTTTCTGTATAAAGCCACAACATCTGCTTCTGTTACCTTGTTAATCGGACATATGCCAATGTATTTAGTGCTTTCGTCTTCATAATGTATATGTTTCATGAGGTTCTTCAGCGCCGTATCTCTTAACTTATTAATTGGCCAACAATTCAACACTGGTTCTACAAATTTATTAAGACAAGTCCAAATAACATTTTGCAGCAACGACCGTGGATAGCGAAGGTCTTCCTGCATGCAAAAACTCATAACAGATAATCAAGCAGCAAAAGGCATATATCTAGACAAAGAAATTAAACAATTGACACTTTTAATGCAAATAGTAAAGGATTCTTAATGAGTAAAAAACAAAGATCTTTCCATCTTTCTTACGTTAGCAATTACTGCACCTAAAATTTAATCAACAGTTTCACCAGTTGTGTAGTGCTTCTTCAACATTGTTTACGCGCAGTCATATTTCTCAGAAATGATTTTTTTTTTGTTTCATGAGAACACTAGAGGTAACAAGAGTACTCCCTCCGATCCATATTAACTGTCCCTGATTTAGTACAACTTTGTACTAAATCAGCGACAATTANNNTGGATCGGAGGGAGTAACAAAATTGACTCAAAATGAACGTAAACATGTAGTGCATACATACATATAATTTGCAAAGCCAAACTAAGCAACGAGTAATGAGGTAACAAGAGATATCCAGCGTCATTCTAGTTGAAACTTACACATAATTGAACCATATTATGCCATATATATAACTAGAAGTTATTATATACACTGTTAGTACTACTACATGTGAGATGGCAAACATAAATAAGAAAATGATGTAGCTAGTTTGCACTTTGCAATATCATTGTTTTGAACAAAAATGTACTATCCACTGTATTTGCTTCTGAAATAAGGTTTGCTCTTAGAGAGAGCAGTCTCACTAAACGAACCTTAGCACAAGTATCACGCGCTTTGTTCCAATCAATCTCATTGTAAGATACACTATAGAGCTCCTCTCTTATTGCAACTATTGTTGGTGTAATTGGGCCAACAAACTTCTTACCGTAAAGATAAGACATTGGCATATAAACCAACCGACAAAAGCACCAGAATCGTCCTGTGGAAGAGAAAGTTCGCCTGAATAAGGAAGATGATTATAAAATGAAAATTCGACCAACCAGGTAGTAGCACCCAGTGGCATTGTTTTAAAGAATGACTATCATGGCACAGAATAAATTCCGCCTCATGTGCGATTTGAACCATGGTGGGCGGGTTGGAGCACCCACACAAATCCAGCGATGCTCACTTTCCAAATGATCAACAAACAATTCAAATGCATTTTTCATGATCCTCATTACTGAACTCTTTTTTATTTCCTGCCTTTTTAGCCATGTAAACAATACAACTTAGCACTAAAATTATAATTTCACAGCTAACAAGCATCTCCTGTTACTTACTAGTTTAGATCCACCATCATCCTATGCATGATACCAATTTATATTACTATATTCATAATATCACGAAAACAGATAAGGTGGTCTTGAATGATCAAGTACATTTCATAAAATTAAATGCTGAGTGTCAAAACTATAAAACCTACGGAAATAGTTTAGCACTTGATAAACTACATCCAATAAAATCCAACTTATTATTATCTTTCAATAGGTGGTATCCCACCAATCAATGTCATTGCAAAATGGATGCAATTAATGGAGAATGTGCATATTAAAACATTTTCAGAACTTATCTACAGTTTACAAAAATGCAACTCTTATAATGACATGTAACTTCGGAAATCTAATCCAAATCGAATAAGTAGTTAGTAGCCAATACATATACATATGAACATGCCAATATGGTCACATATGGTATCAATAAAAACATGCATTTAGTGTAGGATTAACAAGGAGAAGAACAAAAAAGTTAGATAGTAAGAGCAAATATGACGTCCACCACTATGCATTTTTTTCAGACATATATCAAAAATCAATATTGATTACTCAAACAACATAAACAAGTACCTGGATGAATCGGAAGAAAATGTGGGACAAGCCATAGCTCAGGAATGATCGAATTATTTCCAGACCATTCATATAAACCAACCACCTTCAGTTAAAAAAATGTATGAATAGCTTGCATTGACCCCTCCTTAGTCAAGAAATGACAATTTACAGACAAGTAAACAACTGCAAATGGAATTTTGGCAACCAACATTTGATAATTCTAGGTTTCAGAATTCAGACCAAACATATCCTAGAAACTGTGAAGCGAATATATTTTACTATGACTGCTTCCACTATATTAAAGCAAAGATGAATAATATGCTAAAATCTACTCTAGTGATCGACATAGGAACAACAAGCAGTCATGGAAAGACATATTAATCTGAGGAAAAATATTAGCTTGGAAAAATACCATCCAATATCAAAGGTTTTAATAAATTTAATCTGTTTGCTGATTTGTTAGCAATCTAGCACATGCATACAAAAAAACATTTTAAAAAGAATTATGTTTAAACTTCACTTTAGGATTGTTCAAGCTAGTTAGGGAAAAGGTTCTTAACATGTAGGGCTTTGGCAGAGAATCCATGCACTATACTTGAAGAGTAACCAATTTTAGATCAAAGAACCCAGGCCCAAAGGAACCTCTTTTATTTTCACACACGCAAGCACACATATCTTCCATATTACTAACTGTTGACGTTTCCGTGGCATACCGAGAGCCATATCTTTCCCCATTGTGGTATTGCAGTTGCACTTCCACGCAATAGAATCCAAGCACGTCCCTTGGTTAAGGCATCATTTTCCACTTCGCCAAGAAGCCTTAAGGTAACATAGTTTAAGCATGATCCAAACATGGTGCTTGGGCCCAACACTTGCGTGCCCCAACCACCATCTTCATTCTACACAGATTACATTGCACATAATTTTGTCATGGTTTTCTGTACCATCGAACAGTAATGCAGATTTAGGATATAAAGACTATTGCTAGTAAATAGCTGGAATCGAAGTTTGCATGCCTGATGGTTGTAAATATAGCGACAAATCTCACGTCGATGTTCTGTTGATAGGACAGTATTGAGTGATCCAGTAACATGTAGAGCAAATATCTGCGAGAATCACCAAATGTTAGTTCAGACACCAACTATGTTACGCAAACCTTGATAACTAATCCACGACTATCTACAAACCAACATCAAGTTGAACTGTCCAACATTTGTAACTATTAGATTATACTGGTAAATAAAAGCTGATGCATCTTGTGTATGGAGTAGTATATAGGTTGCATTATAACTAGATAGTTCTTAAGCACAACAAGGGGTAATCGAATGAGAAACCTTCATAGCAAAGTTAAATTAACTTTTACTATATAATTTCATTTGTCACTGAGGCACTGCATAGAAGTTATATAAAGGGCAGTAGACAGATACACCCAACTTTTGGGGATAACTTCAGTAGAAAATTAGGTAATTACTCAAAACAAAATTATGTGGCAAACAATCCGATTCACCATGCAACAGGGTTTATGCTTTCTACTAGCAATATCCACCAACAAAATAAAAATATATTCCAGGAAATAGGGCCAAATATAGTGTCATAAGTAACAAAATGTATACCAAGATGGGCATAATGAACAGAATTCCGCTGAAGTCTCCGGCCCAATGCCCATCATGTGCTTGTAGAGCAGAATGCTGGCTAAGGCATCGCCTCAATGATGTTAGTAAAGTCTCTTCTGTGACCTGTGCACTATCCGCAAGCTTGGTGGCTGGAAGGTCCACCTGAAGATGCTTTTGTTTTGCATACTGCAGTACAAAATAGTCCACATTGCATCAGTAGAGCAAAACTGAAATTTTTGTAAAGAAGTTTGAGCTCTGAAGATTGTCCTTTATCCTAGCTTTCCTGTCATTGTTTAATCATCACAACTGCGTATACAGTAACAGTATGTCGTTAATTATATCGCTGGACAACACCACGTGCTATGTGTAAGATTGTGCCTCTGATTGATTGGCCTGAACAGAGTTAATTAAGACTGGAAAGGAGAACAACTCCAGAGATTAGAGAGCGAAATGTGATACCCGGCCCAGCAAGCTCACCGGGACACAGTAAGTAGTGCGGCGCGGCCGCCGCCCGGATGATTTTCATCGGAGTCAAGAGATCCGCGTCGGCGGCGGCTGGTTTGTGGGGTTGTGGCACGGGCGGCGGCAAGGGAGACGACTGCCGTGGCGTGGCGTGGAGTGAAGCGCTGAAACGGCATCTGTAGGGTGGGCTCGGGAGGTGGGCCGCGACGTAGTACATGCGAAAGACCCTAAGACAGTGGGCCGCATTATCAAAAAAAAAAAGAGAGAGTGGGCCGCATAGGGACGGTCGGTGCGTTGGTAGCACCGTTTAATCGAGCGCAGTGCTCGTGCTCGCGCTCGCGCTCGCAGGAATGGCGGGCGACATGCGGTCATGATCGTCACCAGCTCTTTGTCGGTGGCAACTTCAGGCGTGCTACTACTACGGTGTTTTTTTTTCTTTGTTATTTGCGATGGTGTTACCACGGTGGAGGGAAGGGAATTGTACAAATCGATATTGATTTTGCAGAGAACGTCTATTCTATAGGTTTGTTGAACAAAACATCACATATACTGGTATAATTCGTTACATCTTGGTTTAATCCAGTGTTTAGATACGTTTACGTGATTTCTGACGGGTGGGTCTCACTTGTAAGGGCATACTAATCAGTATGCAAAGAGAACCGACCACATGAACGTGGCAATTTTAGTTAGGCCCTTAATTTTTTGGTTCAAAATTTAGCGTTTTCAAAATGCAAAAAAAAAAAATCTCTAGTCGTAATTGTGCTCAGTACTAATCTAGGAAAATTTAAGCTCAACTGGACAAATATTTTGGAGATATTGACAATTTGAGTTGAAATAATTTCATATTTCTCACACTTTGTTTTTAAAAAAATCTCCTAAAATACTGTATTGAAATTTCACATTTCTCCACAAAAAGTAAATTCATATGAATTTTACCAAACAAAGAAGATTCTTGTTGAAAATTCAAGTCAGTGTCCGGGCTCATCTGCACCCGATGAACAGTAAATTCAAAACAAAAAATAGCAACCAAAAAAAGAAAACTGAAAATTTTACACATGAAAGTGCAGAGATTCTTCTAGGTGCATACCAAATTTCAAGGTGTTTGGACATTTGAGGAGCTTGTGGTAAAAAAACGGCCTACAAAGTGCACTTTTTGAAAGCTTCTTTGAGAAGCCAAATTTGTTATTTTTTCCACCAGCTCCTCAAATGTTCAAACAACTTGAATTTTTGCAAGAACCTAGATGGTTCTCTCAAATTTCATGCGTAAATTTTTCAGATTTTTTAAAAATATTTACTATTTTTTTAATTTACGATTCACCGGCCGGTGCAGCTGAGCCTGGGTGCAGAAACGATGCATCGGATTATTGTTACCTTTCTTAATATTATTTGCAAGAATTTGGGTACAATAACTCCTTCTCTCCAAAATTTAACATTTTCTTCTCCACTAGCTAGCATGTGAGAAGTTAGTTCAGATTTCCATATGATTATCTAGGGAGTGATTTGCTCTTCAGATTTCTTGTACTTCCGAATAATTTATTTACATGATAATTGTCCATGTGTCGCAACAGGGACATAAATATTCTAGTAGGTTAGAATGTGATTTACCTACTTATATTAGTATGATTGTGTAAGAAAATATATTTTTACTATTTTATAAAGACTTATTTGTATTTTTTGGCTTACTAAGTCAATAAGAGGTGGGGCAATTGAGGCTGTTTTGGGGGAGCGGGTTTTAGGAAAAATATTTTGGGAAAACCAAAGACGAGAGAGAGAAATCAAAACATGAAGAGGGGGGAGGTATGCAAGGTTTGGACGAAGGACGGGCGGATGGCATAACCTTTTGTTTTTCAAGTAGGAGAGATTTTTTTTTCTCTTTGGTAGTTTGATTGTCAAAAGGAGATATGCTAAACGATTATGATTTATTCGATAAATAAAATGTACAAACTACTCATGACAATGAGGATGCACAAAATAAATTTATTATAAAAATAAGAAGAAAAAATAACCAACAAAACAATAAGGTAACTAAAATATTGTCCCACCATAGTATGTGCTTCCTAAATATACTATATAACTAATCCTTCGAGGATTGGAGGCCTCACAATCAACTGAGGTCTTCAATTGGGATTTGATCATCCGATTTTGACCGGGTCAACAATTTCTCAAACCCTTTCATTTATTTATTTTATACAATACACTCTGCTTTTTAATTTTTAAATCTTCACAACTAATTGAGGCTTCAGTTTAGACTTTGGTCATCCGATTTTGACCGGATCAACAATTTCTCAAGAAGGTCTCCTGTTTAATTATTTTAATTCTCTATGCTCCCTAATTTTAAAACTTTTTCATTGGATTGAGGTGTTCAATTTTGGATTTGGTTTACGATTTTGATTGGATCAACGATTTTTCAAATCAATCAACAACAACTAGCCTATAAAAACATATCAACCCCTCGCAGACTCCTATCACCCATAAAAAAAGCGTCACAATGTGATACTATAGCATGAATATAATACATATAACCAACGATGAAAAAATATCTCCACATAAATATGGATTGATTAGCGGATAACACGGGATCACACCGCAAAAGAACCACTAAATAACCGCATTATAAAAAAACGAAAAGCACACTCCATCGTCCCCACCGGCCAAACTAAATACTCCATCAGTTTCAAAATATAAGGGCTATTAGTTTTTTGGGAAGCCAGATTTCTTTAAGTTTGACCAAGTTTAGAGCCAAAAATATCGACATCCNNAATATTAAACAAAAAAAATATGAAATTAATTTCATGATGAATCTAATAACACCGAT
>CBMN010035429.1:0-21619 GCA_000582825.1 Hordeum pubiflorum | reverse complement strand
AAGATCATATTGAAGGTAATATTGACATTTGGGTGGATGTCGATATGCTTCCAGTTTTACCTCCATGTAAGTTTGTCAACCATATTTATTAAATAATTTATATTTTTTATTTAAAAATAGTTGATAAAACACTTGGACCAACTAAGCAGATCATGTCGCTGCCAGCGTCGAGTCCTCCTGCATCGCTGCACCACCTTGGGCCGAAGCCATGTCCACGGCACCTTCGCCGCCATGGTCGATCAGGGCGTCGTCCACATCATTAATGGCCTTGTCATCGAGGTGGAAGAAAGCACGCATGGCCACAATCACCTCTGAAGCTAGCTGCTCTTTGAACTTGGCGGCGAAATCGTTTAGGGTAGCTTCTGTCACATCCTTGCCATCGCGAGTTATACCCAGGCTGCGGCCAACAAACTTTTCAGCAGCCATGGTAGCAGGGGTAGCAGCCTAGCTATCCACCAGGGCGCCAGACCCTTTGCAGCGTCAGCCCCCCCTTTGTGGAGATCCGGACACTAACCAGCATCTTCCTGCGAGCCGCTGGAGGTTTGGGAGGCGATGAACCAGGCGAGGCAAGGAGACCCGGCTGGTGCTCACCAAAGATAGCAGCCAGGGCCACCCTGTCATCCTGGTCCCGCCTGCCGCGCGTTGGAGATGGAGTTCGCTGCAGGGGTACAGCGCTGACCAACGGCGGCGTAGGAGAGGCCTAGAAGCCAGGCGGCCTAGGTTGCTGCAGGGACACGGGGGAGCAGAGCGCGACTAGGCCCGGGTCGGCATGAAGCAGAGGAAAGCTTCGTGCCCCAGCTCGTTTTGATCTCGGGTTCACCGGCAGCACCGAAGTTGGTGATTTCGGGGGTGACACCGGCGGGGTGAGGGCCTCCAGGGAGCGCCTCCTGGCAGAGTGTGGAGAGCCCTGCCGGGACGGACTGCGCCCACGTGCCCCAGAGCCCTCCCGCCCCGGAACGGGCAGAAGCTCGACGGCGCGCTCCGCCTCACCGCCGCTATAGCCCGAGCCCCGTAGCAGGCAAGCAATCAGCGAAAGCACCGGGCCGAAAGAGACATCAGCATGCCGGCGACCACCAGAGCGGTCTCTGGTGCGGTCATGGCCGTCCTTGCACTGGCGCTCACACGTGTTGCGGGAGAGTGAGCGAGGCACATGATCGCCCCAGCCCTCACGAGTGCGGTCGCCGTCACGCCCACGACACCCATCGCGATCATCGTCATCACGCCTATCCTGGCGGCGCTCAACGCGCCCGGGTGCAGCCTGCCTGTCTCTTGGGATGATGGTGCCATTGACGGTCTTTCTGAACCAGGTGAACTCGTGGACGTCCGGAGGCGGCGGGTTATCATCGTCCTCGCCGGCCTTGAAGTGATCCTCGAGGAAGTCGAGGTGGATGATGACGCGGTGGCGAAGCCCACGCCGCCCCCAGCGTCGATGACCACGGGCAGGCAGGGTGAGCCATTTCACCTTCGGGGTGGCACTGGGTCAGCGGTCCAGGCCCAGAGCGCCGGGTCCCTCGTGTCCTCCTTGCGACGAGAGCGGGGCTCGATGTAGTCCAGCGAGCAGCGACGACCGATGAGGACGGTGGCGACGTACTCGTTCCAGCCATTGAGGGGGACCCCCTCCATGCATAGCCGGACGTGCTGGAGCATGTCCTCATTCTCGGCATGAGCTTCGAGCCTCCACTGACGCACGAAGATGCGACAGCCCGAGCCAAGCAGGTGGTCTCTGGACAGGGCGTTGGCGCAGTGGTGTTGATACATGAAGCGGACGAAGAACCTCTCAGGATAGTGTTTGACCACCTCCACATCCGCCTTGCGCACGCCGAGAGCCGTAGCGATCTCGTCCACGACCTGCCGGCAGGAGACGTCCTGCCGATCTCCCTCGAGCCAGGCGACCGCCGGGTTGGTGGAGAGGAGGGCGGACTCTGCCTGCATCTCAGGCGTAGCTGGGACGACCACGAATCCCTCAGCCAGCCTGAGCGAGGCGTCCCCAGGGCGTGCCATCGCGGCCATAGGTGCGGCCGCCTGCAGGGGAGGACGCGGACGGGGCGCAGGAGGCGGCGACAGTACCGTTGTAGGGGGCGTGGACCTTGCAGGCACCTCCCAGCCATGACCCAAGCGAGGCGGCAGCACTGGACGAGGTGCAGCAGCAGGGCGGGGCAGAGGAGGTGGTGGCGAGGCAAGGCTATCAAGGAAGCTCAGCGACCTCCACTGGTTTCGGCATCCCCGTGATTTATGCCCATTTTGCAGGCAGCGAGAGCAGCGAATGGGATCTCTACAGACCGATGCTCTGTGTCCGTGGAAGAAGCACCTGCAGCATCGTCCGAAGAGCCACCGGGGGATGGGTGGAGGCTTCAATGCCGGGGCAGGCAAAGCTGGCCGGCGCGGGCCTTTACGCGACACGACGAGCTGCCAGCCGCCAGTCACCTCAGCCTCGCGCCCCCCGCTGCCAGGCCGCGTAGCCGGCATTGAAGGCGCGGCCGCGGCAATCCTTGGAGAGTCCAACTGCCCCTCACCCGTGCAGTTATGGCCGGCTCCCTCATAAATGCGCGTGGAAGCCGCAGGAGTGGAGGCGGGCGTCGAGCCACCCAACGGACGGCCCGTAGCCGCGACGGTCGGCTGCGAATCCGGGACGAAATCGACGGACAAGGCGGGGCTGACACGGCCACGGCCAGCCGAAGGCGAATCTGGATCTAGGGATGACGGCGAGCCCCTAGCACCGAAGAACTTAAGTTACTCCACCCTCGAAAGCTAGGTTAGCGATTCCCCACCCTTGTAATCGAGATCACCATNNATATAGACACAAAGCAGGACATAGGTTGTTACCTCCATTGGAGGGGCAGAACCTAGATAAACTCGCCTCCCGTTCCCGTTTAACCCCTTTGAGTCGTCACCTAGCGGCGATGGCCTCACACCTAAATCTTTGCAACAGAGTTCATGTTGCAGAAACATTCAAGTGTTGTATTTTTTCCGTCTTCACTTTTTGCAACATGGATGATGTTGCGGAAGAACTTCTGTAACATAAGTGATGTTGCACAAATTAGAGGAAGAACGGGCGCTTGGGAGGAACATGTGAGGCAACTGCGCTCGAGGGATCAAGATCCAGATCCTACAACATCCGAGTTGTTGTGGTGAAAAACTGCAGCAAGGGCTCAGTTGCAAAACCGTAAAAGATAATGCTAGGTGAGCCCTGCAGGACACGCGTCACATGGGCGAGGTGGCGGACGCACGCGTGCGATCAGCCGACTGAAGCCAAGCTTTTCCCAGATTTTTAGGGATATATTTTCCGCATCTCGTGAAAGAGTTTTTACTTTTCACCAAGTCATCACGTGAAACAGTCTTTTTCCTGAAAAGGAAGAGCACGTGCAACAATTGGTGAGGACTCTGTGATTTATCTCATATACGGTATCAGTTTTTTTATTTTCACCCAACCAACACATGAAACAGATTTTTTTTTTCTGAGAAGGAAGTGCACGTGGGACAATTGGTGAGGACTCTATGATTTATATATCTCATCTATGGCTACAAATTGTTAATATGGAGATAGGATGGACAACATTCTTAGTTATTGAGGATTAACGTGGAGCCTCAGTCGGGGATTGTTAATATTAGTTGCATCATGTTTAAATTACAAATGAATTTCAAATGGGGATGATCAAACCCTAGCATCACTTGTATCAAACTAGGTTTAACTAAAAATATTTTCAATGGACCAAAAGACCCTTCAAAAATATCCACATTTTTTAAATAATGTGAAACAACCAACAAAATTGGTTTCATATTATTTGGACACATTATGGTCATTGAATTAAATCATAATGTATTTGAACTGGAGTAAATAAATGACCGTAAATATATTAATAGCTCCAATAATTCTGAAACTTTATGTGGGCCTCTGGAATAATTCTTTTAGCGCCCACAATAATTTTCAGAATTTATGAAAATAATTTGGTTTATAAATGAAATCAAAACAGATTGAAATAATTAGAAAACAGAAAATAGAAAGGGAGAGAAAGCTTACCAGTAACGACCCAGCAAGAGAGAAGCCAGTCTCAGCCCACCTCCTCCTCCTGTCGTCTTCCTCCTCTAGACAGAAGGACAAGGGCGCATGATCGCGGCATGCGCGCACGCTCTTCACCACCTCCTGCTTGCCGTTGCTTCTGGAGGCCGCTGAGAGCGCCACTCAGCCCCTCAAAGACGTCCAAATCGAGCCCGCTCCTCTGCTCGTCCTCTCCCTCGCTCCCCTTTGCTCCTCTACCCACACCCGAGACTGAGAACCCCCATGGCCGTGCTGCCCCTCCGTCATTGAGCAACGCGTCCCCATGATGGAGATCGAGCCGCCCGATGCCCGGCCTCCCCACCATCGAGCTCGTCTTCGACCTCCTGACCGAGCGCCAATGTCATCAAATTCGTCGCGCTCCGGTCGTTCCCGAGCCCGCTAACCAGCTCATCCGTCTCCCTGTGAGCTCCTCTCCGCCCCCTGGTTCCCCTCCTCGCGCTTGAGCTGTAACTCGCCTCCCCGCCATGGCCGAGAGCTCAGCCCCGCCGCGCCCGTCACCGCCGTTGTTAGAGCTAGCAACGCTCGTGTCCGAGCACGTGGCCGTGCTCCTGGCCTCGCCCGCAACCGAAAGAGCACCCCAGCTCCGCTTGCGTGACAGTGCAACCCCGCGCTTGATGAAACCCGAGCCACCGCCGCCACACAGCTCATCGCCGGCCGGAGCGATTTTTGGATTAAGTGGGAAGCGCAGCAAGGGGGATGCGCGTGCGAGGAGTTGAGTTCACACAACTCTGTTTCTTCCATCGTGGGTGGTTTCGATCGTGGCTACTTTTCTAGCGATAGCAGGGAGGGGGATGTTGGTCGAACCATCACCACGACAACGACTATGGCAAATTGCCCTTTAATAGTAGAGATTGTAGCATTTTTACAAGCCTTATAACCGGCTTAAAGACTGCATGTGTTCATTAACATATACCTATTTTCTTTCCTGACATGTACTCCGTATTAGCGTACCTAGTTGGTAAGACAAGTCTTCGTCACCCAGTATTTGGAACTAAATTGCATAATTGCACATTGAAAACGTTGATAGTCCCTAACTTCAGCAAGATGAACCATCTCTGCATCATCTGTTCTTTCACCACAACATGTGGTAGCAGAGACCTCCTTTCAATTATACAGCTGGAGAAATGTGCAAAGATTGCAATAGGCCAGGCAATCAAATATGCTCTCCCTTCTCTCAATTTTACCCATTGTGCTTCACAATGCAAACGATGAAACTATTCAGCAGGTATCTCGTTTGCTTGCTAAGGCATGCTGATGACGTTCAAACACGCAGAAAAATCACATGGCAACCAATGGTTGAATGGTGGTACCAACCCAAGAATAACAAGAATCAAACCTGCAACCAATGGTTGGATGGTGGTACCAACCCAAGAATAACAAGAATCAAACCTTAGGCTTGGTGCTTTGTTGTCTCATTAATGTGCTGTTCCCGGCGATCGAAGGGAAAAAGGAATTATGCACACTTTCACTTTCCCATGAATCTTACTAAGTTGAACTCTCTCATAACATTTTTGGAATTTGCATACAAGAACTCAAAAAATATTTTCACTACACGCCACCGTAACTAAATCCAACAGTCCAGATACCACAAAGAATGGAAGTCCTAGAAACATGAGGATGTTTTACTAAATACTAGCTCTGTTCCTAAATACTCCCTCCGTCCCGAAATAAGTGTCTCAACTTTGTACTAACTTCAATACAAAAGTGTACCAACGTTGACAATTATTTTGGGACAGAGGGAGTAGAAGACTTCGCAGTTTAAATTTAACCAGCGGGGCGTCCTATATTTAGAAACAGAGGGTGTAAATATAAATAGGATAACAAACGCTCATTGCGGCTTTGGAGCATGAGATAATATTAGCAGAACTTTTGGAGCAAGGGATATTAGCACTGACACAAAATTCCGAACACAACTATCAGACTGCCCAGTTTCATTCTTTATTTTACTACCTCCACTGCTTGTCCAAGTAGTTGAGATATCTCGACATACAAATCCAGCATGTTTCTGGAACCTTTTCATGGGAATGGTTCACCAAGGCTAGGAATACATCAAGAATGAATCTTTGAGATTCGGGTTTCAGGGCGGCACGGATTAGCATTGCGGTCCAGGCATTTGGGGCCAAACTGATTGCTTGACGGAATGATTGAACACCATTGATCAACCTTCTGATCATTCTACTTCTCTACAAGTTCAAAGGAACAAACCTTCAGTACGTACACACTTAGGCACTATAGCATGTAACACAGTGCTGGTATGAAATGCGATTAAAGACCAACTCATATAGCTCATAGAATCATCATCATCTTTTTCTTATTATACAGACCAACTATTTTGGGGATTCGGGACAGGCACCTAACGCAATTCTGGGATGATTCCAATGGATGCAATGCTGATGCAGCAGCAGTGCATCTAGTGGTGGAGTGTAAATTTGTGAAACAAAGTTAAGCAGTATAACCAGCTTCATGCAATCTAAAATGAGTGTTCAGCGTGGAGGAGCACATTGATGTAAGCAATTAGAAAGGAGAAATCATGACAAGCATTGACTAACCTCTGGATGTAGCTCCCCTGTAGTTCCCTCTTCCTCAAATATACCTGGAAATGTTGCTTCTTGTAAGAATGCATCAGAAGCCTTCACAATGTCCTGAATAAGGAAAACACGAACTCTCCAGCCTTTCCTCGATAAAATGAAATGTAAAAGGTCTTCTGTAGCTGCAACAACGGAATGCATATCGAATGATCTCCAGTCAGAACTACTGGCAGTATTCTCATCTCCAGGTTTCTTCGAAGATTCTGACGACTGTTGAGATATAGCTGCAATCTGCATATTGAAGGATAGCAGGGATGAAATGTAGTAACAAAAGCTAGATAGAAAAAGAACACCAAAGGGTCAGCTGCCACATAAATTCATGACAATGACAGCAAATCAACACTATGATACATTTCTATTAAAACCATGTCAGCTGATGTATGATGACCGCCGCTAAATCCTATACAAACTGTTACAGCACTGGATGCATTCAAATCCTTTCGGGTCTTACCATACTAGCTATTCCCATTTCCAAGTAACAAGGGTAACAAGGGACTTCTTATTCATGCTCACAAAGAGATGGGGGCAAAAATCAGAACAAGAGCCATGATGCTGCAGCCATCGCAGACATGACAATATTTTAAGTTATAAAATATTAAGAGTGCATTCCAAACAGTTCCAACAAGACTGGAAACAGGAACCAAAACAACTAAGAACTACATACCAGCCGCTCCAGTCGATTCCATCTGATGGATCCATCATCACATATCAGAAGCTCCCTCAGTATTTTCCTCATATCAGGGCTGGGGTCTGCAAGGAGCCTCCCAATGACAAATGGGTAAGCGCTCTCAATAACTTTGAAATCAGGATCCAGTGCTTTTGCAGTCCCTTCTAAAGAACCCAGTGCTCTTATCACCAGTGCATAATCAGGAGGAAGAGAGAAATTAAAATCATACATGACGTCATACAGATGGTTCATTACCCCCTGTAAGAGAAGCAAATAATGACTTAGAATGTACCAACTCATCCAGGTTAGGAAACTATGAATAGAAGGGGCAAATGAAGGCAGCAGCAATACACAACAGTGGAGAATGTGACAGAGGAACACAGTGACCCAACAGTATACGTTAGATCCATAAGCTCAGTTAATTACTTACACAATGTTGGGACCTCAAGAGTGCAGAGAGAAGAAACTATCATTGCTCCATTAATTCTTTTACATCATGTCTACTACACTTTTCGAGATGCATCAGACAATTGTCATTCTAGACATATAGCTTGACTTTGGTTATTACTAAAGCATGCACATCTTCATATTATTTTACCTATTTATTAGGTTCAGTTGAGGGCTATGTAGTACATGTCCACTCTTAGGCCTCCACAATGATTAAGATGTATGTATCCATTGATTTTGATGTTGCAAGAGAATACAAATTATCACAAAAGAACATATACTGGAAAGAAGAACATTAACTAACCTGAAAATCATTTGATTGTCTCCTTCCATCACCAAAGGCAACCCTCAATGCAGTTGCAACTGCGTGTAGATCTGTTCCCTCAGGGACAAATCCCAGTGAATGGAAGTCGTTCGCCAAGCCCAATGAATCACGATTAACATAGTGCACAAGCTGAAATAAGTGAACTCAGTTCCCATTAAGTTCTATTTCGTATTTGACTAAAGTAACATGAATGAAACCAACAAAAGGCATATAAACTCGTAATAAAACATGTTGTGCACTTTATTTGAAAGCTCTCATACCTGCTTATATGGTAGTGCACATGTACTAAAACACGCTAAGACTATTTATATTATAATTTGATCCATGCCACATAACTACCTTAAAAAAATTGCGTGCGTGAGTACAGACACATTGCATTGCTTCTCAGTTCTATACTACTTGGCAGATATAGAACTCTTAATTTTTACTAACTTACATTGCAGGCAAATTTCATACATATACTAAGTTGTGATAATTGTGAAACGATAAGATCATCTAGTCGACTATCTATTGGCAAAGCCCCAGACTCAACTTATTGCGGGACAGTATTTAGCATAGGAAACGAGGTTACCAATGTCAAACCAATCCCAAAAATATACTCATAATAAACTCTTCTCCAATCTTCGAAAACCATAAACTAAAAGCCTAAACCCAATAGGTTTGAAACATAATAAAACAGAAAACAGGATAACAAATTTAGCCACATATTATCTATGTTTGAAATATATTTAGTTTTACCAATAATAAGATTGACAAGATGCTCCAGGTGAATTCAGAAAAAACAAACAAGCAACAAACATACTTGGACGCAAAAAGATGAAGGTTACCATCTGCATGAGTCCGACTCGATAGTGTCTTGGAATATCACCCATCATACCAAAGTCAAAATATGCAAGAGACCCGTCTTCAGTTGCCACCAGATTACCTGGATGGGGATCAGCATGGAAAAACCCATCTTCAAGAAGCTGTCTCAACGAGCAATAGAGACCCTAGAAAGTCAGCACAAAAAATGAGTAGCGTACAAAATAAGAACACAACAACCGAATGAAACTAACCGGAGATTGGCAAAGATAATGAATAAGTATGATGAAAATAATGAAATACTCATACAGAAGATAGTCCAACTTTTACAATCTTACACAAATCGTAAAAGGAAAGGAACCTAGTCAACACAACATCGATAGCACCTATGTGGCTATGTCTGTACATCCGGTCAAAAGAAATGTCGGTACACAATTCTGCTTGAGGACCACTGTAAGTTTACCTCATCAATCATCTTTTTCCTGTTCAGATTGGCTTTGCTGATGCGCTCAGCATCGGTTAGCTTGATCCCGTCAATCCATTCCAGTGCTAGTATAGATTTACGTGTATAAGTCCAGTAGACCTTTGGAACCTTGATACTTGTCCTGCCTTCACCACCTGAACCTGACAAGAAAACAAGATGATGGCTTTACATAGAGTTGCATATGTCAATTAATGCAGATGGAGTTAGCAGATGAAAAGATGTTTGATGTTGAGAAATCTGATCATTTACTATGCCCTCCTCTATTACCAGCTTAACAACTCAGATAACCTGTTCACCAGCTTAAGTACTCAATTCAATACCTACTTCTTATAGTTAGGGTACCGGTACCTTCTAGGCCTGCTAACTGCTAGCTGACATAGTAGCTGATGCCTAATTCATTCTGTTGTAGTCCTCATGCCAATGATATGTACATAGGGGACATTATTGACAATCATGAATTGAATAGATAAGATGTCAAACTCACCTTGAGAATATAGAATCGCAAATCTTTCAGCATTCTTTCCTTCTAAAACATAATCAATCTCATCAAACATGTGTCTAACCTGTTGAAACAAAAGGTGCACTCCGAATTACTATAATGTACCGCATATCAAAGTCTAAGACCCACCCAACTGGACTCAAACCCAGGTTGGCTCATCCTCTCCAAAAAGAATTGCCAAAGCGCCTGACCAAAGGATTCAAATAAATACAACTTTCTTGCTGCCCAGCTGCCCATCTCATTCCCTTGATAACATTTACAGGACACATACATGATATACTTATTGTTTGTGATTTAGAAGGCAATACAGAAAGCATCACAATAATAAACTACCCAAGATAAGTCACTTGGATGTAAAGTAGCACGAAGAGAACCTTGACAAGTTGCTAAAACACATGAGGCCATCATGCATGCTTAAGGGAGAAAAAAAATCATAATATAATCCAAAAAGTTCTACAGTTCGGCAGTTCCTAGTATGATATACAGATAATCCAAAGACAATCCACCACAAGTGTGTGCTGAGAAAAAACCATATGTGAATTTTATCCTATGCAATGAAGTGGGAGAATTCAAAGCGAGAAACACTATAAAACACTGAATTTTATACAATACATTGAAGTGGACAGAATCCATAGCGAGACAAACACTATAAAACACTATATTGATATGTATGAATGTATTCTGAAAAGACCAACTGGACAAAATTATATTAATCAGGGAGGATAAGAATGATGAAAATACAAGGGCCAAGGGTCAAGATCAGAGCTAAAAAGATGTGAAAACTCACAATTTCATTAACAGCTACCAATAAATCTTTGCGAGCCTTAGCAAATCGTTTAAGCTGTCCTCCAATCATATTGAATAGAAGTGCATCTAGGGTGAGCAAGGGTGCCATTCCAGGCCTCTGAACTTTGATTGCGACAAGCTCTCCAGAGTGTAGATGAGCTGCATGACTTGAAATATCAAAGGGATGCATTTCAATTTGGAGAACTCAGGTCTGAAATATATGCTAAAGGAAGCAAAATAAAATAAATGAGAACAAGGATGATCATACGAAAATAGCCAAATCCTAATCAGATACAACTAACCTTTGTATACTTGCCCCAGAGATGCTGCTGCAATTGGCTCTGGGCTGATATCAGCAAATAAATCAGACATTCGAGAGCCCAGTTCAGACTCTATGGTCCTGATTGCCTTACGAGTAGGAAATGGTGGTATTTGATCCTAATGAGATTGTTGTCAGCAAACACAGTGAAATAAAATCGTCAATACATAAAAGAAAGAAGAATAAAGTATAGTACTCCCTCCGATCCAAATTAATTGTCGTAGCTTTAGTACAACTTTGTACTGAACTTGTACTAAAGCTGCGACAATTAATATGGATCAGAGGGAGTACAACAAGTTCTCAGCTTTCATATTCCGAATTTAGTGCTGTTAATTACAGAAAATCTCATTGGGCTATTGCCATTTTAGGATCAAAAAATTTCAGTGGCCATATATTGATGCCTTGATTCCAGAACCTTATCTCCATCTCTAATCCCTGACCTTGTCATTCCAGTGCAAAAAGATAATATCCTTAAAAGGTTGGCATAGAAAGCCATATATCACTACAATAGTGTTGGTTGTCGATCAAGTAAGTGAAACTATGTAATGCACGATGAGATGATACCTGCAGCTTCGAGAGCTCTTGACAATATGCGCTAGGTAATATATCAGGGCGCGTGCTCAATGCCTGTCCAAGCTGCATGGTGTGGAAGGATAAGGAAAGGATTACATTATGAACTCCCAACCGTGACCAGGGAAAAGGATTACATTATAAATCTTGTACATTATAAACAACCAATATCATATGTTGGTACGATTACGCATCAAGACGCAATCCACAAGTCCACCACTATACCAAATCCATCTGAGCACTTTAAATTTTGATGTAACTAAACCATTGTTGTGCTAATTGCAGAGGTTATGGTAGTCATGGTAATAAATTTCAGAATTTAGACATTTTTTTCAGTATTCACAATATGAAGAAGGTAAACAGCAATAATATAACACAAGAAGTTATGCCGCATTGTAGGGATCTCGCATTCTTCATCATTTTCCACAGACATTGTTCTGGCCTACCTTGATGTAAAAAGGCCCCAAGCGTATCAAGGTCTCCCGGAACTGAAATGGGGAAAATGACAACCACAAAAGACACTCAGTTCCTCCACAAATAGAACAAGTAGGTAACAAGAAGGAAGGAAGGTAGAACAAAGAAAAATACCTTCTCGGCTCGTTTACGCACGTCGCTGAGCAATAAATGCCAAACAGTAAGCTTCACAACATGATAAGAGATAGTTGCTGCCCTGTAGAGTGCAAGGAACGGACCAAAGCCACGGTCGGCAAAGAGCGTATGGGAACTTGATCCCAGTATTCTTCTAAACTGTGTTTCCAGCGACTCCTTTCTGATCTTTGCATACTCTGATGATGGCCTCCCACCATGCACACTTGTGAATGCAGTTGAGTAGCTGCAAAACAGGAAATGGCAGTCTTAAGAATCATGTCTCCAGAGTCCAGTCAAACAACGCTAGAAGTATTTAACCTGCGGTTGGAGCGAAACCGTTAAATTTTTTTGCCCTTGAGCTAGCTATTTTTTGTTCAGGTGGCAACTCCACTTACCACCCAATGGAATAAATAAGTTACTAGCATAGAATTATCCGAATTGATTTAACTGGGCTTGAGGATCTCTAGTGAGGTTAAGAAAGCCCGGGGATAACGAAGCCTATCATCGGAGTGATGATCAAGCTGGATACAGTCGTTTCGGAGATCCGCGTGCACATCATTCAGTTATACCAAAAAAAAAAAAGTACAGCATTGCAGTCATACCTAATTATTGTGCCATGGACACCAGAGAGTATAACTGGTACAGCTCCACACGCGTATCAATCAATTTCTAACTACATATGCAAGCAAAACGGTAGAAGCAACAAAGGGAGTTACTGGTTCCTCTATGTCTAGGTACTACTACTGCATTACGACGCATGCTGCGTCTTTGGCGCTAACAAATACGGCGGGGGTTTCCCGCGGCGGCATCCGAATTCCGAATGGGAAATAAATATATGCGCAGTTACCTCCTGGCAGATAGCGCGGCGGAGAGGGACCGCAGGGCGAGGTCGGCGGCGGGGGCGGGCTGGAGGGGCCGGAGGAGGAGGAGGGGGCGGCGGACGAGGCCGGCGCCGCGGGCGAGGAGGAGGAGCCGCGAGGTGGGGCCCGCCATGGCCGGGATCTCATCGGCTACATGCAGCTCCGGCTTGCCACCGAGCGGAGAAGAAGGAGAGAGAGATGTTGGATTTGGGGAAAGAAAAGGGGGGAGAGGGAAGAGAAAGAGGAGGGAGGAGGAGACGGCGCCACGTGACCGGACCACAGGGGCCGCGCTGGCGCCTGCTTCTTTCCTTGCTCGGTGCTGGGCCGCCAGCCCCTCGCACGCCTAGTTAGAAAAACTGAGGAAACTTCGGTACGAAAAGTGTAGAAAGAGCCCACGCTCTCCCAGCGTTAGGTGCGCCGGCCCATAGCATCCACCCGTTTTCATGTACTTCCTCCGTCCCAAAATAAGTATCGCAAATTTAGTACTAAAGCAGCGACACTTATTTTGGGACGGAAGAAGTATGTGTTTTTTACTCTTCTTAAAATAGAAAAATGTATGCATTTTTCTACTTGGTTTTCGTTAAGCTTTTTTTCTTGTCACTTTCCCTTTATTATTAGAAAACAAATGACTTTTCTTTAAGATTCTTGAAGTTTCATCCGGTTTGTAGATTTACGCCCATTTTGTCATCCGGTTCCTTTCCCTTTGGATGGTCTTTGTTTTGGATAGCTTTCCATTTAGAAACTTTCTTTGTTTAAAAATAATGTCATAAATTCCAAAATAGTTTTGTAGATTTTAAATTGTTGGTGAATTTGAGAAAATGTTCGTGTATTTTAAAAATGATAAGGAATTTGTAAAAGTACCGCAAATTTTAGAAAACCTTTCTAATTTGAGAAAAAGATAAGAAAAAACTGTAAATTGTTTGCGCTTTTTTCAGAAAAATCAAGAATAAAAAACGATAATGAATATTTAAACTTTCAAAGTATAAATTAGAAAAGAAGAAAGAATGTGAGGTTGGGCGTGCAGACCAGGAAACAAGTGAGTGAGAGATGAAGCTTCATGGGCTGCGCTCATGTGTGCATTATAGCAACAATTTGGTGCCAAGTAGAGTGCCATATAGCAAAACGGATTTTCGGTGCACGGTGGCACTGGAGCATGTTATTTGATCTGCTCAAAAAAGGCGCTTAAAATTTTGAATAAAATAATAACAAATTTCGCGTGAACACGAATGCATGATGTCTAAGTACCTGTGAAATTTCATTCAATGATACGTTGTACTATGTGCTGCAAAAAAAGGACAAAATTTCGACCCAATAACAACAAAAAACATGCATCTAATTGCATGTATCTTTTTTTGGGTATCTTTCACATGCAAGCATGTATATTGCTGAAATTTTGACTTGTACTATTGCACTGCTATACGTGCATGCAAAAAAATGAAAATTTTCAAGCCATAAAAAACTGATTTTCGAATTGAAAAATAACATGCACAAAGTGCCCGTGCTTAGATGTCAATTTTCAGCCATATAGTGACTATTTGGCACCAAATTGATGCCAAATAGGAGTGCCAAAAAGAAACTATTTGGCGCTAAAAGGAGTGGAAATTCGTTTCAAATTTATGAATTTTTTTTCAAATTCACAGACATTTTTTAAACTTTTCCAAAAAAATCATGAACAATATTCACAAAACTCAAATTTTCTGAACAAAAAACTGCTCGAAATAACAACAAGCCAAAAATGAAAAAATAAAATGACAAAACTAACCATAAAGTTAAACCGCTAAATGGGATGTGGCTAGTGTGCTCTTTGGCTCCAAAATGGCATCTGGAGTGTGGAATAGAACATCCCAAGAATCGACGGAAAGGTCGGGGTAGTTGGCAGGTCATAGACTGGCCAGAGCCACAAACTAGAACTCCGTCCATCCCACAAAATGGGACATGTTTGCAAGATATATTAGCTTGCAAAAGCATTTTATATTATAGGACGGAGGTGTTAAATACTTGATATATTTAGGGTGCGCGTGGGTTGTGGCCTGTCACGTTTAGGTTGTATAGGGATAGATTCAGTTTAACTCTAGCTTATCTCTATCTCTTAAAACCTCGTGTAATATCTCTCCCTGCGCCTCGTGTAATCTCTCCTATGGTTGTTCTTCAACAACCTCAACTTGTATATCAAGACACCATATCAATATATACCCGCGGCCATCATGTATGATGGTAGAGATGCTTCCAGCATAATTCACATGGTAATCAGAGTCTACCTCTTCCACCCCATCTAGCATCTACCTTCCATCTTGTCGCATCTCTAGATCATCTTCATCACCAAACCAGCCACCTCCAGATCATCCTCTCCATCGAACCAACCCTATCCTCCTCCAATCAAGTCCCATCCACCGGCCTGACCAACACCACATCCGAGCCTCTCACAAGGATAAATTACATACTATGGAGAGCCCAAGCTCGCTCCCAAATCATGGATGCTGGCTATATGGGCACATAGACCAAACCACACTAGAGCCACCCAAAACCATCGTTGTCAAGAACTCAGAAGGAAAGGAACAGAACGTTTCAAACCATGCCTATAATCAATGGATGATTCAAGATCAACAGCTCGTCGCTTACCTGCTCTGAAACCTTTCAAAGGAAGTACTGGTCCAAGTTGCATCTTTAGAAAAATCTCACGCTATTTGGTTGGCTCTCGCCAACATGTTTGTTGCTCAATCCCGCTCTCGCGCCAACAACTGTTGCATCTCTCTTTCCAATGCACAGAAAGATTCCTAGAGTGCCACCACATACTTTTGACAGACGAGGGCTATCTCGGATGAACTAGTTGCGGCTGGAAAACCCATCACCAATCAGGAACTCGTGTCTTTTATCATGGTAGGACTTGACATGGACTGCTAGCCCCTGATCTCGGCATTGGATGTGCGCACTGAACCCCTCTCGGTGGACGATCTCTTTGGCATAGTTGCAAATTTTGACCAGCGCGTTGAGATGTTCCATGGGACAGGGGCGGGTGCCTTCAAGTCCTCCGCCAATGCTGCATCTCGAGGCCGCGGCAACAAGGGCTACCGCAACTCCAACAGAAGTGGCAGCGGCACTAGCAGTGGTGGTCGTGGCGGTCACTATAACAATGGCGGTGGCGGCCACTACAACAACAGAAATACCGATAGTGGTGACGGCGGCGACGACCACTACCAGAACGGTGGCCATGTTGGTGGCAACAATAGGTGACCCTACTACAAAAACAACATAGGGGCGTCCTTTCCAAGGGTATGAGGAGTATGATAATAAATGTCAAATATGCAAGGAAAATAACCATATTCCCAAGATTGTGATTGGCGTTATGCCGAGAACAATTCTATAAAAAGGTTGTAGCGGCCGGGGACATGTCATATGAAGTTGACACTAATTGGTATGTTGACTCCGGCGCCACTGACCACATCACAAACGAGCTCGACAAGGTGAGGATGATCAAGAAGTAACATGGTCATAATCAAGTTCACAACGCCAATGGTGAAGGTATGAACATTGATCATATTGGTCATGCAATTGTCACAACCCCCCATCGTAATATCATCTTAGAAATATCTTGCATGTTCCACAAACATAAAAAAAAATCTTCTTCCCGTTCATGGTATTGCAATAGACAACAAAGTCTTTTTGGAATTTCATTCATATTTGTTTTGATCCGAGATCAGGTAACACGAAATACTCTCTACCGAGGTAGATGTGTGCATGGGATCTACCCGTCGATTCACCATTTTAGAAGCTTCAATAAACAAGTTTGCAGTGTCATCAAACCCTGTTCAGAACGGTGGCATGCGAGATTAGGGCACCCATCTTTTGTTATTGTTCAACAAGTGCTTAGAAATAATCAGCTCCCATGTGTTGGTGAGCGTAGTCTTGAAACTATATGTGATTCTTGTCAGAAAGCATAGTCTCATCATTTGCCATATCCAATTTGAACTACTGTTTCTACTAGCCCTTTGCAACTTATTGTTTCTTATGTGTGGGGTCTAGCCCCTATGTCTGTTGAACGTCATACTTACTATGTTAGCTTCATATATGGTTACAGTAAGTATACTTAGATCTATCTTCTTAAAAAATGTCCTGACATTTTCCAAGTTTTCCAACACTTTCAAGCACTTGTTGAACGCCAATTTAATCGCAAAATATTGCGTCCAATCTGATTGGGGTGACGAATATGAGAAACTAGACTCGTTTTTCCAAACTTTGGGCATTTCAAACCATGTTTCATGTCCCCATGCACATAAACAAAACGGTTCCGCGGAACGCAAGCATAGGCATATCATGGAAGTAGGCCTAGCCTTACTTGTCGGTGCTTCTATGCCCCTCAAGTTTTGGGATGAGGCTTTTCTCACTGTTGTCCACCTTATTAACATGCTTCCGAGCCATGTCATTCAAAATGAAACACCCATGCATAAACTACTTCATACACGACCAGATTATACTACCCTTCGCGTGTTTGGTTGTGCGTGCTGGCCAAACTTGCGTCCCTATAACAACCGCAAACTCGTGTTCTGCTCCAAGCAATGTGTCTTTCTTGTCTATAGTGATAAACAAAAGGGTGTTAAAATGCCTAGATGTGCCTACTGGTCGTGTATATATCTCGCGTGATGTTGTCTTTGATGAAACCATTTTCCCTTTTGCCCATCTACATCCTAATTTTGGTGCCTTGCTTCGCAAAGAGATCCTTCTTTTACCGTGTCATTTAACATGTTTTCGGCGAGGGGATGACAATTGTACTGATCATATGACTAATGCTTCTAACCATGAATATGAGAAATGTGGTCCTTCAGGGTGAGAAGCAAAAGAATTTTTTTGATGCAAAATAGTGAAGGAATCATCCAAAACGGACTACGTTTAATGTGCCCTCAATGTGACAAAGCTGCCACTAGATCTCCCTCGGGATCGGAGTTGTAAGACCTGGCGCAATCAGCTCCGGGATCGAAGCGCGGCGTCAGCACCGAGTCTCTCTTGAGCGCACCACGCCAATCTTCGCCCGACATGCGGCGGACTATGGACCCGCACCACACGTGCATGCGTCGCCATGCGGGGACAGTCCGACAGACCGGTTCGGCGCGGCCCCATGCGTCTACACCCGCGCACCAACCGCCAATCAGGGGCGAGCGTGGATCCCGATCTTGATGTGGAGGTGAGTGCGCTAGGCGCGGCATCCGGTGCATCTGGATCTTCTGCGCCGCTCGCTTCCACGTCGCGCATTAGCTCGGCCCCAGAGGATCTGGCTGCTGCAAACACCGAGCCTACTACATCGGGATCGCTGGGATCTTCCGCAGCAGATCATATCAATGGATCTTTTACGCCCGGTTCCACTATGACAGTTCAGCCATCAACAACTCCACCACTCACAAGATTGCGAGCAGGGGTAATTCTGTTCCATAGGAGAGCCTAGTTACGTTCCAAGAAGCATGCAAATATTCAAGGTGGAGAGAAGGTATCGAAGAAGAGTTTCATACACTCCAGAAAAGCAAAACATGCCACATAGTTCCAGCACATCAAGGTAAAAATTTGATTAACTATAAGTGGGTGTTCAGAATAAACAAAAAGGCTGATGGTATTGCAAATCGTTATAACGCTAGACTTGTTGCAAAGGGGTTTCAACATAGGTATGGTATAGACTATGAAGATACATTCAGTCCTGTTGTTAAAGTTGTCATTGTATGTCTTGTTGTGTCCACTGATGTGTCGAGATGATGGAGTCTCAGACAGCTAGATGTGCGGAATGTGTTTCTTCATTGTGTTCTAGAAGAGGAAGTTTACATGAAACTACCCCCTAGTTTTGAGGACAAAAATAAACCTTTCCATGTATGCAGGTTGGATAAATCTCTTTATGGACTGAAACAAGCTCCTAAGGCATGGTACTCTCGGTTGAGCTCAAAGTTACGAACATTGGGTTCTGTTCCCTAAAATTCCGATGCATCACTCTTCATTTACAATAAGTCAAGTACATCCATCTTTGTGCTTATCTATATATGTTGATGACATCATTATTACTATTTCATCCAATGAAACAGTGACGGCCTTGTTGAAAGACTTGAATTCAGAATTTGTCCTTAAGGATTTTGGAGATTTGTACTTCTTCCTTGGAATAAATGTGAAGAAGAATAGAGAAGGTGGCCTTCAATTGTCTCAGGAAAATATGCAACTGATCTGTTGAGTAAAATTGGTTTGTAGGGTTGTAAAGCATTATCAACTCCACTTTTCAGTATAGAAAAATTGTCTCTTGCAGAAGGTGAACCTATGAGTTGGTGCATTTCAGTATTTGACTAGGCCTGATATATCTTCTATTGTAAATAAAGTTTGTCAGTTTCTCCATGCACCCACCACCACACATTGGACAATTGCCAAACTCATACTGAGATATGTAAAGGGTACACTAAGTCTTTGACTGACTTTCAACAAGTCACCATCTACACTTGTTAATGCCTTTTCTGACTCTGACTGGGCAGCTGCTTGGATGATAGGAGGTCAACGGGTGGGTTTGCATTATTCTTTGGACTAATCTAGTCTCATGGTGTGCAAAGAAACAAGCTACAACCTCAAGGTCACACTACAAGAAAACTGTTAATACATGACGGATTTCCGATGACAGTTCAAGAAACCGTCGTGATCAGCCTAGTACAGTCCCGCAAGCCCGCCGAAAGCCCACCTAAAGCCCTAAACATGTTCCCGTATAAAACCTAGCCCTAACCCTAAGACACGCATGTCCCCGGTCTCTTTCTCCACCTGCCGCCGCCACGCTTCGCTTCTCCTCATCCCCATGCTCCGCCTCCACTTCCCCGCCTCCAAGCGATGACGACGACCCGAGATCCATCGGCGGCTGCAGCGACCCGATGGAAGCGGCGGCCAACCCTAAAGCAACGACAGAAATCATGTGGGTCAAATCCATGTTAAAGGAGCTTGGGATACATCACCTCTCAAACTCCTTGTCTTTGGTGTGATAATCTTGGTGCCACTTACTTGTCAGCTAATCATGTTTTTTCATGCAAGGACCAAACATATTGAAATTGATTTTCATTTTGTGAGAGAAATAGTTGCAAGCAAAGAACTTGAGATACGGTTTGTCCACTCAAAAGGATTAGTTTGCAGATGGCTTCACAAAAGCATTACCTACAAGGACATTTGAGGAATACAAATGTAATCTTAACTTGGTAAAGTTATGATTATGAAAGGGTGTTAAATACTTGATATATTCAGGGTGTGCGCTAGTTGTGGCCTATCACGTTCAGGTTGTGTCGGATAGATTTAGTTTAACTCTAGCTTATCTCTATCTCTAAAACCTCCTGTAATCTCTTTCTGCGCCTCCTGTGATCTCTCCTATGGTAGTTCTTCAACAACCACAACATGTATACCAAGACACCATATCAATATATATCCGCGGCCATCATGTATGATGATAGAGACGCTTTCAGCATATTTCACGAGAGGAAGTATCTTTCAAAGCCTTTTGCCAGCACAAGGTTTCATCTTGCCTTAAAATAAACCTATGCTCCAAGCCGAGCCTTACAAAAACCAAGTCCTTTGCAATTTTCTGGGCTCTTTTCACAGCTTGGCAACTTGTGTGTCAATCAAGGGAAGCATATTATTGGGTCTTGGCCCTTTTCGATTAGTTTTGTAGCATGACCTCGTTTCTACAACCCTCTGAATGATGGTAAAGGATTGCAAACTCGTGTTGTATGGGATGATGTCCCAACTGATGTTGCTTCAGCGGTGCCAACCTTACACTCACAATAAAAATGGCATGTATAATAAAAAAATGTCAGTGTAGCATTTTTAAATCCATAATCTCTTTATTTAAAAAACACATAAGGTTACCTTCCCTGCCAGGTGGACCGCGTCTTGCCAACCTTCGTCCGCCCCCTCGCTTCCGCAATTTCGGGCGAAACAACAACAATATTTATATAGGTTCCCATTTCATGGAGTGTTGATGGTCGCTGCACGCACTCTAGGTGCTCTACAAATCGTAAGTTAAGCATAGAGCCCATTTCATTCCATGTGTTCATAATTACCTTTGGGAGAGTGGGGTCCCTCTCCGACATCACCTCCTATTGACGACACCTCCTATCAGATGTGGCTAACGTCATTCTTTGTATAAGTACTACTCCGTCCCCTAATGTAAGATGTTTTTTTGACACTAGAAAACATCTTACCACTACTAGGAGAAAGCTTATAGATAGAAACTTAGTAGTAGCGCGGGGAAGGTACGCGTCGCTACTACTATTTAGTAGCAGTGTGGGATACATACCAGTGCTACACGTATGATTATAGTAGTAGCGTTGGGCCGGCGACCAGCGCTACTGCTAAGTGCTCCCATCGGCACCCACCGGGGCTGCCCATAGTAGTAGCGTGGTTCTGAAACTAGCGCTACTACTATTTACTTAGCAGTAGCACGGGTGCACCACCGGCGCTGCTACTACGGCCAGCTCAGGCCCAGCTCACCGGCCCAACTTAGCAGCAGCGCGGGCCGATGACAAGCGCTACTGCTAGGTGAGCTAGCAGCAGTGCGGGCCGGTGACCCGCGCTACTATTAATACCACCTTATCTCCAGCGCGCGACGGCCTCTCACTCTCCCTTTCCACTATCCCT
>CBMN010035426.1:0-21307 GCA_000582825.1 Hordeum pubiflorum | reverse complement strand
GAGACGTCCCCGTCGACCACAAAGACGTTTGTGACGACTTTGTCAATCTCAAAAGAGAAAAGTATGTTTTTAGTCCCTCAAGTTCTCTAAAAGTATAGGCTTGGTCCCTTAAGATATTTTGGTATACATTTGCTCCTCCAAGTCACAAAATCGGATAAGTTTGGTCCAAAACCAGATTTCAACATGTTTGACCGGGTTTGAAAATGTTGACCAGGTTTGACCGATGAACAGTAAATTAAAAAAAAAAAGGAAACAAAATTTAAAAAATCTGAAATTTTGTGGCAACCAAGATGCTTGGGTGCTCTAGGTGCGTGAAAAATTGTATGGTGTTTCGACACTCCAGGTGCTCCTGGCAAAAAAATAAAATAAATTTGACTCATAGAAAAAAACCAAAATTTGTTTTTTTTTCTAGAGCTCCTCGGATGTTATTTGACCACAAAAAATTACACGCACCTAGCGCACCCTAGCATGTTGGTTGTCAAAAAAATTCAGATTTGTTTTCTATTTTTTTGAATTTATTGTTCATCTGTCAAACCTGATCACCCGATCAACATGCTTGAAATCTGGTTTTGGACCAAACTTATCCTGTTTTAGGACTTGGAGGATCAAATGTATACAAAAAAATCTTGAGGAACCAAGTTTATACTTTTGGGGAACTTGAGGGACCAAAAACATATTTTTCTCATCTCAAAATGATGTATCGATTTAGTCTCTCGAAGGCGCTCATAGGGATAGATGTGCCTGCTCAGTCTTTCGAATGTGCTCATAGGGGTAGGGTGTGAGTGTGGTCATAGGATAAGTGTATGTACGTATGTATTAGTGTCTACATTTGCAACGTGTGAAAAAACAGTTCGTGTTCTTTAAAAAAAGTCAACGTCCATGAACAAATTTAGTCTGAAACAGTGTTGTGGCAAAACTCGATGCACTGCCATCCGAAACATCTAAACAAATATATGCACCTCAAGTGAAGGCCAAATTTCCAGTCGATCAACAATCAGAACAAATCTCCAGTCAACAACAGCTAAAACCGGTCACATGTTCTGGTGATTATAACTACATGAAACCACTAATCAAGTATAACCATATTAGCTGGGCATGTAGAGTATCTTTTTAGACAGGTGCATCCATCTGCTGTCAGAGCCTACCTCACCTCTTCCAACGGAGAAAACGATGACCAACTAACACCACCTCACTTTTCTCTAAGCAGCTCCCGATGTAAATATGCAGACATCACACTATATTTAAGGCTACAGGATGTACATGGAAATGGTCATTCTTTTTTTTTTCAATAAAGGACATTTCATTCAATTGATTTATCAGACTTTTATCATCCCACGCGGGCCTGTAGTATGCAGCCTACCAAACACATCCCAATTTTCCTTGAGGCGGCCTATTCTTTCTTTCTTTCTTTTTTGGTGGAGTTGAGCCCATCTATCCTAATTAGGTATCACGCACCAAATCATCAATACTGTGTAATCGGTGGGTGTTTATTAATAAGGGTATGGATCGGATCGTGAAATCCTGCAGGACGCAAAAACAGTGTTGTGGCAAAACTCAGATGCACCGGGCATCCGAAACAACCAAAAAAATATATGCACCTCAAGAGAAGGCTATATTGCCAGTCGATCAACAGCTAGAACAACAAAAGCTAAAGCTGGTCACATGTTCTGGTGATTAACTACATTAAACTACTAATCAAGTATGTATGACCGTATTAGCTGGGCATGTATCGAGTTAGACAGGTGCATCCACCTGATATCAGAGCCTACCTCACCTCTTTCGACGGAGAAAATGATGACCAAGTAACACCACACCACACCTCACTTTTTCTCTAAGCAGCTGAGCTCCCGATGAATACAGACATCACACGACATCTAAAGCAGTGGAACACTCCTGATGGCCATTTTTGAGTGCAGTCCCCCCAGCAGAGATAGCAGGCTGGTCCTCTGCACAAATATCATCTGAGCTTTTTATGTGGTTTAGCGCCCTCTTGGCGTAAACCGTAAATGCGATGGTGAGGACAACAGCAACGATGAACGAGATTATGTTGTATGTTAGCTCCACTGGCGTCATCCTATACTTGCCATACTTCACATCAGCCAAAGTACGTATTAACCGTCCGCTGCATAAGCATTCAGCAAGATTAGTAACTCATCAATACTTCTGGAAACTAGATTTGAGTGCACTCAGCAACTCCTACAAAGATAAGGTCGCTTTGAGTAATATATTCAGGTGGGGCTACCTCTAATCCAATATGCATGATGCCTAGAAAGTGTGTGCAATCAAACTTCTCTATCTTTGACAGCTAACTGATAAAAAAAAAAGTAGTACTTGGGCTTGTTTGGTAGAAACTATATCATCAGATTTGGCACAAAACATAATTTATTCACAGTTAACTTTTTTGTTATAATTTTACTTGCATATCCGTATACAGATTAACAGTACGTCTGGAAATCAGATTGGTGCACTCACAACTCTTGGAAAGACAAGCTTCTCTCTCTTTGGGTTTGTTACATTTCACCATTCTTATCATATATTGCTAGAGTCAGCAAAAAAAATAACATAGTTTTTTCCAACTTATCAAGAGCACAAATGTATAAATTATGACGCTTGTCTACCAAATACTGCTCCATTGTTGAACTCTATTGGAAAATAATCAGTCGCCCATCCATGTACTATTTGTTATCGGCATTAATCAGATGACAGATGCAGGGCAGATATGAACCTAGATGGCCTCAATAGCCATGACAAAGTGATACTCAATTGACTAAATCATTATCTGTAATGTGAATATCTGTATATACCTATAGATATAGATGAATGCCTCAGGTACCATTCCAGCAACTGAACCACATAGGTAAGGATTGAACTTGATTTCTGTCACGGTTACGGCATAGTTAAAAATTGTATACGGAAATGGTGAGACTCTGAATAGTGCAACAACTCGAAACTGCTGGAACCAGTTCCCTTCACCAGCAAGCTGTATTAGAGCTATCTGCTG
Organism: Hordeum pubiflorum; assembly: GCA_000582825.1. Lineage (NCBI taxonomy): Eukaryota > Viridiplantae > Streptophyta > Magnoliopsida > Poales > Poaceae > Hordeum > Hordeum pubiflorum. Next base: position 18,306 of record CBMN010035426.1, on the reverse strand, counting down.
AGGCCATCTCTTTAACCATGCCTGCATTAAAAAGGGAACAAAACAGATAAGAAGAACATTAATGCATAGCTCCTTAGTGAAAAGATGCAAGTCTGAGAAATTTTACATGTAGACGTTCGCGGAACAATGAGCCGATCCAATATGATGCAACCATGCCAAGAGTAGTCCCAACCATAATAATCAAGAAACCCCAGCCATAACCGAAGATCATTCCTGCTAACCACATAGAAGGTCCAGAAGGGACTAAGATGAGTGGGAGGAGAGCCAAAGATGCGACGAGGACAAGAGCCAATACTGGACGGCCAAAGGCACTTGCTTCCCATTGCATGATTGGCAACAGAACCTGCAACAAACAGAAGAATATACATAAATTTTACCGTAGATGTTCTGTTTCAACAACTCAACTCAAAATATCTCTCATAAAAAAAAGGAATAAGATCAAAAAGTACACACGCACAACATAGCTCAGAAACATGACACAATTGATATTTTCATAAATACAAATAATATTTCCCTCAAAGTTCAGTACGCCACATATGCACTCACTCTGCAAATAGCATTCTAGTTATATGACCCAACCAGAATATTCAAGTCAATGTACTAGTCTAACAGTAATTCCTAAGCATTACAAGCTGAACCCTGAGCATATGCTTGAGACCTAAGCATATATGTGACAAAAGGAAACATATACTAACAGGCATGTTCAACAAAGACCAAAAGTATCAAGTTGAATGCATCACTGGTGCTGGTTCAAGTACAGTAAAGGACAACCAAAAAAATTAAATGAGCAGTGTGATAATGGCGTCAAGCTTTGTGATTGTCCCATGGAAATTATATATGCATGCCACCTCAAAATTCCTGATTATAGTAAGAAAAAAAATGGACCAAGACCAACCAAGCATAAGATCACAACCCAAAATGGCAATTACAACTGAAGAGCCGACCAACAAGTCAACATCAGTTGGTTCTGAAAGGCATTTTGTGAAATTCGGTGAAAGGTAACTAGAACAATAGACCATGCCTAAAATTACCCTCCAAGGAAGAGATTTTCTTTTGCACAGAAAGTATCAGCGCCTCACCTTCTCAAAGGCAAAGCGGACTCCAAATTTCACAAAGATATAAGATGCTAATATAAGAAGGAAGCAGCCAAGCAGAACTTTCATCCACCAAATGAAGTGTCTTGACTTCGGTTGCTCAGGCAAAATTTCTGTGTTGTTGTCAGCTGTTGCATGTTGAGCTGGTATCACCAGCCTTGCACATTCGTCGTCCTTTATGTTTTGCTCAGAACGCTCAATTCCATTGCGTGATGCCACAGCTGAAGAGCTTGGCATGCTTACGACCGTCTCACCAGCTCTGTTTACAAGCCAAGAAATATTAGGAAATAAAGGTAGTGATACTGCACACGAACAAATCTTACTAATTTGTGTCATACATGCAGGGTTAAGGTTGACATGTGTACCCAAATTAAAGTTGCACAGCCCAACTCCCTGTTATTTCCTTAAAACAATAATCCGCTACAGCTTAGTTACACACATAACTGAACTCACACTCAAATGCACTGGTTTGGCCGCATGCTGTAGCGTAGCAAATGGTCGCTCAATCATGATATCTAAAGTAGCATGGATGTAACATGCTACTTTGGTCATTTCCAAATAGGACACATCATTAGTTTCTTCTCAAAGCAAAACTTTGAGTAATGTGACTCGTATCCTAGTCAAATTAGTAATGTGACCCATTTCCTAGTTAAATTAGTCCTAGGCTCATGAGGCACCTGTTATCTCTAAAACTATGACACTTGGCCACAGGGAACCCAAAACAACGATCCAAAACGAAAAATAAGATTATATAATCTGAAGCCAATATCAGAATGTAGCATACTCATAAGTTGCCTGAATTATTCTTGTATGTCAGTCACCTTTGTAAACCCTTGGATCAACATCCAACCATTTTCATCCCAAATCCCAACCTCGCCCCACATATCAAGCTAAAAACCATGTCTGCTAAAATTGCAAACTTACAATACTACAGATTTACCTCGCCCCACATATCAAACTAAAAACTATGTCTGCTAAAATTGCAAACTTACAATACTACAGATTTTCTGTCTATGAGATGTACGATTTTTAAGGAAACTGAGATTTACGGGAGCTTTCGACAACCGAGAATGAGGAAAAGGATAACATAAGCCAAGCGTAACATCTCAAAAGGATCGCTCCTCTCTGCTGTCATTCCTCCTCCGAATGCATGGGTCATATCGAAAGAAAGATAGCTGGTGCACGGGATTAGGCTAGTAGTGACAGGTAATCCCCATGCCCCACAGCTCCAATGTTGGGTAGGCGGCAGCGTGAAACGATCCCCATTCCGGATCCGGAGCCACCGCCGAGAGAGCCCCAGACAGGGGCGGATGGCGAGCTGCAGGACAGGAGCAGAGTGAACGGCAGCAGGTCGGGTGGGGCCAGCATGCCAGACAACAGAGAACCACACAAAAATCTTAGTACTAGCACTAGTACTGTATTTAATTACCATACATTATCATTTTTTCTTCCAACAAACTAGTAACAAGAGTCTTAGGAAATACTAATAACCAAAGAATAACAAAGGTCACGGCACCACGCGCAAGATCATTCCGCCTAGAAGGCGACCTCGAGATGGTACCAGCTAGCTGCAAAGTAGTAAGCCGCGATTCGGCGTGCCTAAACCTATATTTCAGCTACTAGCAAGCAGCAACAAGAAAATAAGAGATTGATGAACCAATCTGACCGCGACCTAACCACCACCCACGAAGCCCTGACGCGCGCCTAGAGAAGACGAGCCGTTCGCCGGAATCGCTCGCCCAAAAAATGAAAATCCGAGCAGAAAAAACCAATAAAAAGCGGCGGCTCGAGCGGAGGAGAGGCGCGCGCTACTACCTGGCCGCCTCCCCGGGCTCAATGTCGAGAGGGAGGACGCGCGCCATGCCGAGGACGGAGATCGATCCAAATCCTTGCCTCTGGAAGCTCGGCTCGGCTCGGCTCGCGGCGGAGGGGGAACCAGGAAAGCAGAGGGAGGGAGGGGAAAAGAGAGAGCGCGTACTACTGCGTACTCGAAACAAAAAGCAAGCAAAAAGGTTGGGCGGGGCGGGGCGGGGGAAAGTACCGGAGTGCCCCGCGCTGGCGGCGGGCTGGTTAGCCCACGTGGACGGACGGACGAAACTGCCCCTGCACTCCGGGAAGCGGAATCCTCGCCCGGGTGCGACTCGTGTCACCGGTGCGGCGGGTCCACCCGCGCAGCTGCGGAGGTCTTCTTCGTTCGGGCCCGTCCGACCGAGCGGCTCAAGAAGGTTCATTGTTTTTGATATAGCTTACCACTCATGATGTCAAGTGGTGCGGCTCAAGAAGGTTGTTGATTCGATTCGCGTTGGTTGGTTGGCTGCTTGGTGGCCACCTTGCTTCAAACCAAAGATACGCCTCTGTAAATCTCCACCCTGCTCGTGTGGTCAAACCACCTTCTGCTGCCGCCGCGAGTCGTGGCACGCCGATGAACGATGAATCTGGTTGTGAGTTGTGACTTTCTTTTGCTGGGAGCCTGGGACGTTCTTCTGCCTCTAGAAACTCTTTTTTCCTTTACGGTTTCAGCGCTGCTTGTGGTATTTGAAGAATATAATGCCGAGGGTTGACGATTGCAGCCGGCTGCCTTGTGTTGAAAGGCTCCACAATCTTCTGGTTTGGTCGGTCAATAGCTTGCATTTTGCAGCAACACGGCAGATTATCATTATCTCTTTTGCGCGCTTGTTTAGAAAATTCTGGAGATGCTGAGTTTCATATCACGCATGGTCATACAACTTTTATTTAAGCATGTCTATCCATTAGATGACCGAAACTTTTAAAATTCCCAATCGTTTCTTACTTGTGACATACATTCATCACTATAAATGTATGCAAGCACATTTTACATCTATGAGCACCCCCGATATACTGAGTTTGACTAAATCAGCACAAATGATTCATAGTCGACGGATACGTCTCTTTTCACTGAATGAACATTGCCGAAAAAGAATAAAAATAAATTCATAAAAATACAAGGTGGTTTGGTCCCACCACAAAGAATCTAAGAGCATCTACTACCGGACGCCTCAAACGACCTCTCATACGCCCGCGAACGCGCCCGGTCAGTGACCGGACAGGAAAGTGAGGGAAAAGGTGATCCAACCGGACCCCTCATATCATCCCTATATGCTCGGGCTATCCGCGAACCCTCATATCCATCTCAAATATAGGGAGGATATGAGGGACACGCCCGGGCAGTCCGCCACGTAGGACGCGACCCCACCTCGAACCACCTTTTTTTCTTTATTCATTCTTTTCTTTCTCTCTCTTCCTCTCCACCAATCACGTGCAAGTGGGCGGACATATGAGGAAGAAAATGAAGGGTATGGTTGCACAGACGAACAAATAGGGGACACGCCCGGTCACTGACCGGGCGCGTCCGCAGGCGTTTAGGGGGTCATACTTGCTAAGTCTGGTTGTAGATGCTCTAACCATCTGAACTACACTTAATTCACAGTCCCCGCCACTTTGTTAGTGTCTCTGTGATATGCATCCATCGCTACACGGGGTAATACACCGGTGGTGGCCTTTTTGGTGGGGAGCCTGACAACAAGCCTACCTCATGGCCCATGAAGCTTGGCGGAGGCCCAACCGCATGAGGAAGCCTCGGACCCCAAATTGGCATCAAGAGATTATCTTGACATACATGTCGGGGTGACGACGACAAGATTGGATCTATCTTCTGTAAATTCCTAGCCCACCGACGACAAGTCGGGGTGGCACCGCTTGTCCCTAATCTTGTCTCCGGAGCCCACCGACCCCAATCACACTCGATAAGCCATCACATGGCATCTACCGTGAGAACACCACAACATTCGCTCTGGTACTTTCGGTCGTGTTTGCCACCCTACCGAGGGTACTGATGGTTTTATGTATCGTCACTACCGGAAAAAAAAGGGAGGGGGTCGTTGTTTTGCTTTCTCTCTCTCTTTTTTTTTTGCAGATCGACCATGCATGGGATGTTCTTTGTGTTTTACAAATCATTCATTAACAATATGTCGGGATTGCAATCATATTAAAGCAACTCAACTAGGAAAGTGTGAGTATAATTCAACCATAAATATCTCCTCCTAGCCTCGCTCGCTTGTTTGGCATAGTTGTGAGCTCCATCGTTCGCCTCCTAGCTTGTAAGCTCGGTTGGAAACTATCAAAGTGTTCACTTTTCGACAAACTCTCTAAGCTTTATTCATATCTCAATGTTTATAGGTAAGAAGTGAAGATCTCCCGATTAATTTAACTCATGAATCCTGACGGGGTAACGCCTACAGGGTAGGCCTATAGCCACTTATGGATCCAGGCCCATAAAGATTACATGCCAAGAGGCAATCCAACAAGGGGTCTGCCATGAGTAGAAAGAAGTTTACCGGTTCGTGAAAATAGAATGAAAGCGAGTTTGTGACATATTTTTGTACATAAATACAAATATTTGTTCATAAATTTGTAAACACTTTAAAAAGGCTCGAATACTTTAGAAAACTTCTTGAACTTTTTCTCCACAAATGCGAGAACAATTTTTGAAAATACATGAACATTTTTTAAATTGTATTAACATTTGTAAAAATGAGTGAACCTTTTTAATTACACGAAAATTTTGCTAAAAACATGAAACCTGTTCATAAAATCATGAAACAGATTTTTAAAAGTAATGAACTTTTGCAAAAAAAATAATTAAAGTGAGCAGTTTCATAAAATTACATTAATATTTTTGAAAATACGCAAATATTTTTAAAACTCATGAAACCTTGTGTGTGTATATAGATATGTATGGATGTATGTATGTATAGACATACATACATGATGTATGTATAGACATATATATTGAATGAACATTTTGCACATTGAAAATCAGTTATGAAATTTACACTATATTATTATGAAAAAGAATATATTTTTAAAAATTAAACGTGAATACTTTTTCACATTTGTAAAATCTTGCTTTGAAAATAAAATATTTCCATGAATAAATCCGAGACCTAAACCTGAAGAAAAAAAGGGAATAAATCAAATTCTCTCCCTGAAGAAAAAAGAAACGCTTCCGCATTCGGCCGCCAACCCAATTTCCGTTTTATTTCCCTCATGAGTGTAGTATAGCAAGGCTAATCCTATGTGATGGACGAGAGCTGAGCCCACAGGGTAATGCGTCAATGGGCTAGGCCCATCAAACACTATTATTATTATTATTCCGTTCTGTTTAGTCTTTATTTTTGTCTTTTTCCCCTGTTATTATCATTCCTTTTTGGTTTTTGGTTTAGTTCGATTTTGTTTAGGTTATAATTTTTCTCTACTCTTTTTTCTAGAGCTATTTTTCAGTTTGTTTTTTTGTTTCCCTTGCTTTCTTCTGGTATTTAAATTTGCGTTTTTAATCTCTAAATTCATCATATTTTAAGAAAATAAATAATTTTACATACACACACACACACATATACATATATATAAATTTCATAATATTTTTATACATATTTTTTAAAATATATGTTTTATACGATTTTCAAAGATTTTGTTTTCTAAAATACTTTTTAAAATCAAAAGTGACTAAAAAAAGAGAAACCAGAAGAAATCATCTCGATAAAAATATAATCTCAGAGATCGCCTAAAAAGACTAATCTGAGAGACATGTGAGGAAAAGAAATGAGAGAGAAGTGGCACTAGTAGTAACACCTGTCTGTCTGCAGTAGTAGCTTTTTATTAAGGACTATCGGTACATTGGTACCCAACCCAATCATGTTATAATCATGTCATTACATACAGTTCCCAGTCCGGTCGCTAGACATTACATACAAAGGCTAAGAGACTACAAGCAGAGAAAGAAAGTAAAGTATGCAAGATCAAGAAGAAGAGAGAGAGGACGGTCGGGCTAAGCTAAGCTAATCAAGAGCTAGCGAGTACAGATCGACCAAACAGCTTCTTACACCCTATACCTATCTACGCCACAGTACATTTCAATTCCAATTTGATCGCGCGCTCTCTCAGATCGATTGATCGGTACCAGAAGGACAAGATTCATGAGGTGTTTGATGGAAGGTGAGCTATCCGACGACCCTGCAGTTGGTCCTGACGGTGCCGGTGCTGCCGGTGAGCACGCCGATGGCGCCCATGGCGACCATGGCGTTGGCAAAGTCGGCCTGGAAGGTGCCGGGGCTGGTGGTGTAGCCGAGGACCTGCGCGGCGGTGCTGTTGTCGGCGAGCAGCGCCTGGTCGGAGGCGAGCAGGCCGCGGTTGGCGGCGACGTTGGCGTAGTAGTTGGTGTCGAAGGTGTTGGGCGTGACGGGGTCCATGGCCACAGGCTGGCTCGCGCCGGACTGCGGGCACTGCGTGCTGAGCGTGGCCAGGTAGGTCGGGTCCATGCTGGGGTCCTTCCCCCCGCTGGTCCCGTACGAGTAGAGCCGGCTGCTGAAGGAGCTGCACTGCGCCATCCCCACCGTGTGCGCACCTGCAATCCAGATTCAGTAGTAAATTACTGGTGCACGCGCAAGTCACTCTCGGGGCCGTCGGCGCGCGAGGTTGAGGTGGTGACCACGTACGTACCTGAGAGCGCGACCATCTGGGCCTGGGAGAGGCCCTTGGAGCCGAAGATCTGGTTGAGCTGGTTCACGTTGGCGGTCGGCGGCGGCAGGTTCCCGTTGGTCTCCCCCGCCACCGAGACGTTGCCGTCTCGTCGCCCCGCCGGCACCTGGTACGAGTTGCCGCCGACCTGCACACCCATTTGCACGCACCGTCAGTTAATTTTCCATTCTACTAAAACTGCACGCCATTCTCACGACTCATAGAAATCATCATCATCATCTTTAGAGAATAGTCCATAAGAGCAATCAACGTCTGATACACGGAGAAGATCAACACAGAGACTGTTTGGGGATCGATGGCAACAGCAACAGTCAGCACACTGAAGCGTATCAGCTTAATCTGTATCCGCTCTTGTTGCGTACCAGGATTTGCGATCACTGGCCGCTAGAAACCACGGGCTGGCAAGGACGGATCGAGACGCGTCACATGGACATGGTTGGCGACGGCTCGGCATGGGGGGCTCCATGCCATGCCATGCCATGCCATCTATTCTATCCAAGTGGAGGAGAGGAATGGAGACAGAAATCATGGCATGTGCCGGCCACATGGGCGTGAGAGTGAGACGGATCCACGTAAACTAGTCGGCCCGGCCCGGCCACCAACGTACCCTGGCGTGCGCCACTCGGTGACCAAGATCCCCTGCATAAATGGCACCCCCTCTTTGATCATCGCCGCCGGGCGCACGCAATGCTGGCCGGTTGGCAGGAACGCCGAACCGCAGATACATGTCCCTTTCGTGTCAAGAAGGTTGTTAGCCTGGCGTGTGCCCGTTGCCAGCTCTGAATGTAAGCTTCACTGTCAGTCACATAACAATGTCAGTTTTTAGGCCATGGGAAGAAACGGGTTCAGAAACTGCTCCAATAGATGGCCAAACAAGACTCGTTTTTTCGTGGGCAATCTGCTGGTTCTTTCATCTTATTTGGAGTGGTGCGGCACGTGTGTGTTTCAGACTACTTGAAAACCGGAGCTGCAGGCGCCGTCCGTCAGTCAAAGAGCAACACAGATGCCAACGCCAATGCCGGATTCGCCTCGCCTCACCGGTGGAACGACATCCTGTCTTCTATTCTATTCTCAGCATCGTTCGGTGCAGGTTGGCACGCACGTACAGTACAGGACTACTGGTGCTAGTGCGGCCTTCGGGTGGAAAGCGGTCGGTTCCTTTCGGGCCCTCGTCGCTTTTCGAGAAAGATACACACCAAAGTTATGTATGGTGGCAAAGAATGGCTCGGGGAAAGGCTTTGATCGGAGGTCGGTCGAGGCCCGCTCGCGCCACATGCTTCCATATTCCGACACCACATTCCTCCGACCCCGCCGTCGACCGATTGGACTCACGGAAGCTCCTGACACACAGTGATCTCAAGCGAAAGTAACTGAGCGTACCAGGGCGAGGGCGTCCCTGGCGGCGAAGGCGAGCACGTCGGCGCAGGAGACGACGCCGTAGCAGGCCTGCTCCAGCCGCGTCTTGGCCGCGTCGATCACCTCGAACCCCCGCAGGCTCGAGTTGGGCGGCGCGTCCTTCTCCGCCTGGTTCCCCGGCGTCGAGTCCAGCAGCACCGACCCGTCGCAACCCTGATTCATGCACCACAAACACAAACATCTCCAATTATCTTCAGTCAATACCAAATTTTTACATCATATAATACATCAAAATTGCCGTGATGATCGATCGAGGAGGAGTTGGTGACATGATGCCAGGCCCATGAATGAAAGCAACCAAGCATGCACTGTCAAGCATCGCTCCAAACCTTTCCGCCCAACACGTCACGGTCGAACGGTTGGGGGTTAGAGTTGAAGCTGTATCCAATTTTGCCAAGAAAGAAGACAAAAAAAAAAAACAGAGCAAAGGATGGACTCTTGTACTCATATGGCAACGGCCTGTCAGAGCGTCACCGTTCCGGGCCTCCAGCGCCCGATCGATCCATCCCCACACCACATCTACCGCTTGCTACTCGCTGTAAATAAAAGAGAAAGAAACTGCCGAAGCAGAGCACGGCGCACGGCAAAAGAGGACATTCAGCGGGCATCTCCACATGCAACCGAAGCGCGCCGATCCCCACGCTCCATTGACATCACGCCGCCGCATTGGATCACTCAACGCATCTCTACTTCTCTATCTATCTAGTACTACGTCTGACCTCGATCTCACGCCAGGCAAGAAGAGAACCGAGCTCTTGTCCATGGAAGGGAAGGGAATTGATTACTGGAGCTAGGATGGAGACATCGAATTGCCATGGAGTAGTGACGGACGGCGTACCCTGACGAAGCAGTCGTGGAAGTGGAGCCGGAGGAGGCCGGCGGCGGTGCCGGGGCTGCCGGACACCCCCTTGCTGACCTCCTGCTGCACGATGATCTCCGCCGCCGGGCACAGCGTGTCGTAGTACCCGACCTGCAGCTGCGCCCGCGCCGTCGCCGCCGCCATCGCCATCACCACCACCACCGCCACTGCCCGCAGCCGCAGCCGCAGCCGCATTCGCGCCCCTCCTCTGGCCGCCGCCGCCTCCATGTATGTATATCCCTGGCCTAGCTCCCTGGATGACCGGCCGGACACCCGATCGATCAGCTCTTGCTTCCTTAAGGCAGCGGCAATTGATCCTCGACGCCGCTGGAGGCCGCAAGAGATATGTAGCAGCAGCAGCAGCAGCAGCAGCAACTTTCCGGTGGCGCTATCTATCTATCTACGCGATGCCGATCGATGATATCTTCCTGGTTAAGATTGGAGACGAGGGAGGAGAAATCGGTGCGTGTCCATGTGGGAGCGGAGGCGTTTTTGTAGGCAGGCGCGGGTGGCACGAGCCATGTGCTGAGAGCGGCGTACAACTTGCTTATCAGTGGAAGAGAGGGGCCCGGGCCCAAACTTTTGGGCTATCATTGAGGCGATAAAATTTAACTTTGGTGGATGTGATCCATGACACGAAGATCCATTCGTTCATCAGTGAAATTCTTCCCGCTTTTCGAGCTTTGATCTTGCAGCAAGCTTGATTTACTTGGGGATCGACGGACGGACGGACAGCGTCAGGCTGGTTTGCAGTGGCGAGCAGTGTGCCAATGTGGCGAGACCGCATGTGACACAAGAGCCGCGGGAGCGCCAAGCTGGCGCCGCAGATGATTGGTCGATCAGTGGTCTCTTCTTCTTTATGTGGGTTGGAGCTTTCCTCTCCGCTCTACCACGCTCTGAGAGCCACATCAGACATCAGAATCTGGCCCCAGTAGTTTCTGTTCCGCTACATCAGGATCTGATGCTACAACGGGAAACGGACGGACGGGGCAGAGATAGATAGATAGATAGATACCCCCTTGCTTGCTTGCAGCCTATGCAATTTGTTACTGTACTTGTGGGTCCCCGAGAACGAACATTCGGTGGTAACTTTAATGTGAGAGACCCAGTACAGTCTTACGGTTATCGACTGATTTGATCTAGACTCATGTCCTCCATCCGATCCGACGTACCGTCTCCTAGCTAGCTAGTTAGTTAGTCAGTTAGTTGGGTGTGAAATTAAATTGCTTGGCTTTGCTTCAGCTTGCAGCGCACTCCAGCTCCACCCTGCATCCATCTACTTGAGTTGAGTGCCGATGTGCCATGACCATGATCGTCTCTTGATTACTAGGAGTAACTATAACTAGTACTACTGTACCAGTTGCATCATCCGGCTAACGCGGAGTCCCCTGACCCATCGAGTTCGCCAGCTCGGCGACACCCAACATGCACGCTCCGCGATCGCTTAATTCATTGTTGCCTTGATTTGACTCCTCTGCTTCACAAAACTAATCCCTTCTCTTTTTATCTCTCCGAAGATTAATCATGAAAGCAAGTCCCCGGAGTATTCAACTGAATGACAAGACATGGCAGGAGAGGTGCGTCAGTGCGGTTAGTTCAGCCAAATCGAGTGCCAGTCGACAACCGGGCCCCGGGCTCGACTGCCTTCCTCGTTAAGGAGTGTTAAGGAGTGTGCCGCAGAAACTTTACCCAAAGGAATGAAGCATGGAGAAGCAGGGCGGCTGGCACGTAACTGCAGTTTCTAGGTAAAGTTGCACATGATTAGCCAACACCTGGAAGGTAAAAAAGGTTGAGAGCAACATGAAAGCTAGTTGCATCGACCACTGAATGTTCGATGGGTCAAGCCAAGAAGACCGTGCAAGTTCAGTTCAGTGACTACAAATGTAAGCTGGGTTTCATTCAGAAAATGGAAGAGACAAAAATCCTTATTTCTTATTAACTGCGTGCCTACCTAGTCTAGAGATTGATCGACTGATTAATTACAGGTGTGGTGCTGGCTGCACATGCAGATGCAGGTCGTGTTTGGTGGTGGAAGCTGCGTGCGAGCTCTCGCGTGCTAATAAGAAACCTGGCTCCTATTTATAGCGTACATCAGCCGATCAATCTGCCATGGACTGCTGTCGGTTTGACCGCGATTGGAGGACCCCCCATGTTCTGTTCCTAACAACCAGTTTCATTTGCAATTGTGCATACAGCTAGCTGTTGTAAACAGTTCTGTTTTTCCATGTGCGGGCAGTAGTTAGCGTAGGTTACTACGCTAATGTTCAGCGCTAAATGAGTCGAGCGCTGAACCCTGGAGGGAGCAACGTAGATCCTTGGATCAAAGTGATTTCATGGATGAAATGAATTGGATCTGCCTAATTGGTGTCCTTTTATATCTTAGTGGATTCACCGAATCATGATTTTTTTTCCAGACAAACACTGAATCATGGTATATTGACCAGCCACACCACAAAGAAAGAAGATATGGAACTTAACGCACACAAAAACGTCAGGGATTTGCTTAATGAGGACTAAAGGAGGATAGCTTAATGGGTCTCCCGCTGGTAATAAGAAATGAAGAAATGCTTCATGAGTGGATAGTTGATAATCTTTCCTGCAAAAGCGAGAATTGGCTTCATCCATCTAGCAGCTTCTTCCTTAGCCCTGTCTCGTGCTGATGACCCCTACTTTGCCGGCTCCGTTCCAAAGCTTGATTGATCCCCTCTCTTTCATCGTGCCCGTTTCCAGCTTTAATTTAGGACAGAAACACAAAAACTAGAATTGCGGTTACCAACTTGCCTGTCCGGTTCAGCAGACACTAAACCTGCTGAACCTTTGCCCGGGTTGTCGTTAGGTTTCTACTTCATTTTTAATCAGGGTAACCCAGGCTGTTAGGTAGGCGCCCAAGCCCAGGGTTGCTCGACACATGACAAACAAAAGCACGTCTACAGCGTGGCCGATCCATGCCTCCATCCATCACCCATCTATCACCCCGAATAACTAAAGCACGCATACGCTTTGCCAAAAGCTCCCACGCACTGCAGTTTTTGGAAGCTCTTTCCTATCAAGAGGTAGAGAAAAGAAGATCTTGCACACCACACATCAATCTCTCACGCGCAACGCAAACGCAATGTACGTGTCCAAAACTCAATCGATGCATGTATAACTCCATTGCATTTTGCAAATCCGGCCAAAAAGATACCACAGATTAAGAGTGACGTGCACTAGTAGTTGCAAACAAGCAAGCGCCGGTCTGGTCAGTTGACGACCCTGCAGTTGGTGCGTATCTGGCCGTCGCCGCCGGTGAGCACCCGGATGCCGCCCATCCTCACCATGGCGTCGCCGAACCGGGTGACGAACAGGTAGACGTTGCCGGCGTTCTGCGCCACGAGCGCGGCCGTGGCGTTGTCGGAGGTGAGCGTCTGGTCGGAGGCGAGGACGCCCTGGTTGGCCAGCAGGGCGCGGAAGTAGCCCGTGTCGAACGCGTCCGGGCTGCCGGCGTCCATGGGCACCGCGCTCGGGCTCCCCGGCGGGCACTGCCGCGCCAGCTCCGCCGCCTTGGCCGCGTCCATGGCCGGGTCCTGGCCCGTGCCCGTGCTGGCGTTGTACCCGTGCAGCCGCGCGCTGAAGGAGCTGCAGTGCGTCACGCCGATCGTGTGCGCGCCTGAACATATACAACAAATGAGAAACGCAGAATGGAAAAAAAAAAGTCACGGGCCGGCGAAGTGGTCGATGTGATAAGGAGTTGGGCTGTGGGGTGTTTGAGTGGGCTGGGTACCTGAAAGCGTGACCATGTCCTCCTGGGAGAGCCCGTTCTTGCCGAAGGCCTCCGTGAGGTGGGCCACGTCCGCCGTGGGTGGGGGCAGGCTGGCCTGCGCGTCGGACGCCGCCGAGACGTTGCCGTCCCTCCGCCCGGCCGGGACGCCGTACGGGCTACCGCCGGCCTGTCATCGTCGCCATTGACGGTGTGTAAGCAAGAGCTCAAAAAACCAATGTCGTCATAGGCTCGCAGCAATATGAGCCTTGTCACCGTACGTACGTACCAGGACGACGCTGTCACGGGCGGCGAAGGCGAGTATGTCGGCGCAGGAGACGGTTCCGGCGCACGCGGCCTCCAGGCGCTGCTTGGCGGCGTCGATGACCTCGAACCCCCTCAGGCTCTTGTTCGGCGGGGCGTCCTTCTCCGCCGTGCCGTTCGCCGTTGAGTCCAGCAGCACCGACGCGTCGCAGCCCTGACATGCATAAACCAATCAACCGCGCGTCAATACATCGCTGACATTTTCAATGGAGTGCACGCCTGCATTTCATAATGGCTAGGAGCTACAGTAGGTGGGCACAAACCTTGACGAAGCAGTCGTGGAAGTGGAGGCGGACGAGCCCGGCGGCGAAGCCGGGGTTGGCGCTGACGGCCCTGCCGACCTCGTCCCTCACGATCACCTCTGCCTGCGGGCACGAGTGCGCGTAGAACCCTACCTGGAGCTGCGCCTGACCTCGCGCCTCACCGGCCAGTAACCACATGGCGACAACCGCGGCACCAACCACTACGACCAATGCCATGACCACTGTCAATTAGCTATCTGTAGGTAGACGAACCGAGACCGCCGCGTCAAAATCTGCACGGCGCGGTCAAATTTATAGGGAGCAGAGCGCGCTGGCTAGTTACTCCGGTGAGCAAAGGGGCAGTTCGGCAGTGTGGTACAGTACTCAAGAGAGGCATGTGGAGGCTGGCTAGAAACACGGCCAAGATTTTGAGGCGTTGGCATTGGGATTAGCGAGTAGTGGGTGCAGCCGTACGCGCAAGTAGCCGGCAAATCAGGGGTGTCGTGTTTTTTGTTCCGCTCCACTGCGGTTTCCAAGGGCTTTATTACTGGGGTTTTGGTTGATGTTTACAGATTACAAACTGGAGCTTGCTTGTGGGTCGGTCAAGGCATCAATCTGGCTGTGATCGATGGGGACGGAGCAGAACACGGAAACGTTATTGAAACCACATCGGTCATCTGGGTTGTGGTGATCGATGTAGTTTCGCAGGGCATGTCATGGTAGATTTGTATCACCTCCGTAAAGAAGTACGTAGTGATCTAAACGCTCTTATATTTCTTTACAAAGCGGTAAAAAATGCGGGTGTGCTGATCGAGAAGTACAAGTGTGACATGTACCGCTAGGCTTTGCTAGCTTTAATGCTTAAGTAGGCTTGTAAAGTGCAATTCTAAAATACAAAATGCATGGTTTGATTGCGCGGTGCTGCATCGTGCATGTTCGAGTTGCCCTGAGGTCAGGTATGACATATGTGCGTTTTGTGGTCGTGTGTTTACACGACGAGGGAATAATCAACAATGTCAGTGCATGTTTTGGGGCAAAAAAAACGGCTACATAGGCGCGGCGCCCATGTGAGGGCGCGACAATAGTCCACTGACAGAGATATGTTTTGTCCGGGATCACAGCAAATATAGTAATGGTGCGCCGTACACTTGCTACCTAATTTGATTATTATCAAATTGCAAGTGATGTTACAGTCAGTGGACTGAGATTCAGGGCAGAGCTCCAGATTTTGGTACGCGCGTTCAGGTAACCACTTGCCAGGACATCTGAACTTCGACTCATGCAGTGTCGATTTCTTCAGTTAACGGAGTATGGCTTTGCCTTGCCGTAATCAAGCTCGACCGTCGATCTTGCATCCAACCGTTTACACTGCTTCGTACCGCCACGCGTTAAGCAAATGACGTGTCTGACGTTGATTCCAGATCCGACGGTCTCCCTCCGCCCATGGGTCGCTGTTTGAATTCCGACCAAGTGTACTGTTTACTTTTGTCTTTTTCACTTTTCTTTCCTACTGTAATGGCTATAAGGCAAAGCATTTGGGCAAGGTAGAGACCATATCTCTTGTATTGGGCAAAACCCTAGCTGCCATGTGCAGGCTGGCCCCTTTATGTGCATCTGAGTGGCTAAGAACCCTAGAAACTTCGTGTCAAATCAGCTGCCTGTCTGAAATCCATTTTTGTTCGTTACTACTGCCTACGCCCCATAATATAAGTGCGTTTCTGACACTACTTCAGTTAACTATGAACCTCACACCACTACTATGTGAACCCGACGTGCAGCGCACGCATGCACGGTGCATTCGCGAGTAACACAACACGCGCACAGTGAAATTCAGGGGATGTGTTACGTCTGTAAATTCAGTCCATGGGCAAATCGCCCGTATGTCCAGCATTCTTGCGTAACATTCACAAGTCATTCGGGAGTTGCAGGACATAACAGAGATCAGATCGACACTTAGTCACTGCCTAGGCTAGAAAAATGGGTAGAGGGTTTTGGACTGTACATGGACGATTTCTGCCCCTACACACTGCAACTTTTATATTTGGACCTTTCCTGCCGCTAGAACTTGATCAGAGCCCAGACCACGGCGACGAAGATCACACCCGCGATGATCGACACGAGGATGCCCGTGCATGACCCGCTTTTCCGCATCCGCGTGTTGAGAGACTTGAGCTTCTTCTGCGCACGCTGCACAGGAACATGAGCCAACGAAATGGATGTTAGCAGCTTTCAGTCATCTCCCTGTGATCTGTACCCATATTCATATACATACATCTTGCAAACTAGAAAGCTATTGATCTTAATTTGGATAGTATCATTTGGGCTATCTATGATTGAAGGGAGTGAAATACCTGCAGCTGGTTGCTCGTGTCCTGGACCCTCTCGTCCAGATCATCCTGCAGCAACATTCATGTATAATGGTTTCAGAAATAAGCACTTGTATAGTTGTATTTAAGGGACAAAGTGACATCGGAATTTCAGGAACCAAGACAAATAGCTGACAAGAAGACCATGCTTACAATTAGCCTGACGTGGAGGTCCAGCTCCTCGTTGATCGCCAGCGCGATGTGCTTCGTGCTGACTATGGTCTCCTCCAGCCTGTCCAGACACTCATCTTGCTCTGCATCATAGTTTGATCCAGAATGAGTTAGTTTGTGTAGTTCAGTACTTATGTTGATGCACGGTGATGGATAGATTAACCGGTTATCACATAGTATTGTTTTTCACTTATAAAATAACTATTGTAATCCACTGATATCACAATAATTTATATTGAAAAGATGATAGCCACCTTTCATAATGTTCCTCTGCAATTGGACAATCTCTTGGTTCTCCATGTTAGCCGTGCCCTTTATGTCCACCACCGTGCACCTGTCGTCGCTCGGTCCAAGCAGCTCGTTCCTAAAGGTTCAGAAAGTGTGAACACCACAGATTGTTTCAGCGGCAGTCAGGCAGGTTTTAGGGCTCAGAAATTGCTTCTTTCAGAAAAGAGTTCAGACTGGTCGTTGAAACTTGGCACACAGATTGTTTCAGCGTCAGTCAGACTTGTTCAGAGTTCAGAAATTAATTAGCCCACCTGTTGGACGAGTGCTTCTTCATGGTGAAGGGCGCAGCCACCTCCTTCACCTTGAGCTCGAGAGCATCGAACTTCTCCGCCACCTTGCGCATCTCCTTCACGTTTCTGCAATGCAAATCGATTAGTGCTATGTACCAATTGTATCGAGTTATTTCTGTGCATTATCATTAATTATTAGGATTTTTATACTAGTGTATATGTATATATAGGAGTAATAATATGTGTAGATGTGTTGCCTGTTGGGGAGTCGGTCGAGGTCCTCCCTCATCAGGCTCAGCCGGGTCTCGAGGATGGCCACCTTCCGCCGGATCTCCCCGGTCCGGCGCTTCAGCTCCAGCGGCAGCGACGCCGGGACGGACCCCCTCTCGGCGATGTTCCGCATGACCTCGTCCACCAGCCTCTCGGCCTCCTGGAACCGCTTCGTCCATTGCTCCAATGGCGACGGCGTCGGCGCAAACCCTGGGCGGCGCAACACGTACCCACACGATCGACACAGAGTTAGCACGCATTGGCTGCCGAACAAGATCGGAACTGCGGATCACAGCAAGCAAGACGAACTCGGCTGATTAGTTACCCTTGGGCGGGAAGGTCGCCATCGGGAGAACCGGATGCGACCGGTTGATGTTGGACATTGATGTGTTCCTTCTTTCTTGATTTGCACAATTGGCAGTTCTTGATGATAGAATAGATAGAATCAGCTAATTAACTAAAATTCTACTGCTGTCTCTCGTTCCTTGGGTTTATGCGGTGCGGCTTGGGGTATATGATCTTGTTGGGGATGCAGATGAACGGTGGCTTTTCCGTTTGGCGTCCGATAAGGAGTCCAGCCGAGAGGGAGAAACGACGACCACTACGACTTGATTCAGGTTTGCTGTTCCCGTCGACCATCCGGGGAGGCTACGCATGGGCTTGGGCCTCCAAGACGAGATGCCAGATGCGTCAGCCTGTACTACTGATTACCCTCCCGGCCCATCTTCAGCCGATTTGGCTGCCCCCCCCCCCCC